>JADBJO010014213.1:27500-30000 GCA_016801955.1 Conus betulinus | reverse complement strand
ACTGAACCAAAGTTGGGGGCAAAACTGGAAACAAATATTGATCGTTCAGTCAACAGCACAGGGTCAGATATCAACTGATTCAAAAATATGATAACGCTATGTGGCTTAACAGCCCAGCTGACCACGCAAGCCATTTCTGCGCAGAGGGCAGGATCAAACTGTCGTTTCTTCAATCACAGTCAAGCTCTAGAATCGAACCAAACATTGACAACACAACTCAAGATCCAAATTATGTCTTTTATCTAGCGGTAATGAAGAAAAACAAGTTGGGATAAAAACAGCGTGACTGTTGTATAAACGCGCCATTCGTTTGTCTGGCCCAGGCTTTTGTCTCGCATAGACTGCCTTAAACAAGACGGTGTTAAGGAAGGAAGAAGATGAACAGTACAGGGTAAAGAGGAGGATGAACAGTACAGGGTAAAGAGGATGATGAACAGTACATGGTAAAGAGGAGGATGAACAGTACATGATAAAGAGAAGGACGAACACAGTACATGGTAAAGAGAAGGACGAACAGTACAGGGTAAAGAGAAGGACGAACAGTACATGGTAAAGAGAAGGATGAACAGTACATGGTAAAGAGGAGGATGAACAGTACATGGTAAAAAAAGGGAATGATGAACAGTACAGGGTAAAGAGAAGGGATGATGAACAGTACAGGTAAAGAGGAGGATGAACAGTACATGGTAAAAGAGGATGAACAGTACAGGGTAAAGAGAAGATGATGAACAGTACAGGGTAAAGAGGATGAACAGTACAGGGTAAAGAGGGAGGATGAACAGTACAGGGTAAAGAGGATGACACAACAGTACAGGGTAAAAAGAGGAGGATGAACAGTACAGGGTAAAGAGGATGAACAGTACAGGGTAAAGAGAAGGGATGAACAGTACAGGGTAAAGAGGATGAACAGTACAGGGTAAAGAGAAGGATGAACAGTACATGATAAAGAGGATGAACAGTACAGGGTAAAGAAGGATGAACAGTACAGGGTAAAGAGAGGATGAACAGTACAGGGTAAAGAGGATGAAACAGTACAGGGTAAAGAGGAGGATGAACAGATGACAGTACAGGGTAAAGAGGATGAACAGTACAGGGGGTAAAGAGAAGGATGAACAGTACAGGGTAAAGAGGATGAACAGTACAGGGTAAAGAGAAGGATGAACAGTACAGGATAAAGAGGATGAACAGTACATGATAAAGATAAGGATGAACAGTACAGGGTAAAGAGAGGATGAAGAGGAGGATGAACAGTACAGAGTAAAGAGAATGAACAGTACATGGTAAAGAGAAGGACGAACAGTACATGGTAAAGAGGAGGATGAACAGTACAGGGTAAAGAGGAGGATGAACAGTACATGGTAAAGAGAAGGATGAACAACAGTACAGGGTAAAGAGGAGGATGAACAGTACAGGGTAAGAGAGGAGGATGAACAGTACAGGGTAAAGAGAAGGATGACAGTACAGGGGTAAAGAGGATGAACAGTACAGGGTAAAGAGGAGGATGAACAGTACAGGGTAAAGAGAAGGATGAACAGTACAGGGGTAAGAGAGGATGAACAGGACAGGGTAAAGAGGGAAGAGAAAGAGCATGAACAGTACAGGGTAAAGAGGAGGATGAACAGTACAGGGTAAAGAGAAGGATGAACAGTACAGGGTAAAGAGAAGGATGAACAGTACAGGGTAAAGAGAAGGATGAACAGTACATGGTAAAGAGGAGGATGAACAGTACAGGGTAAAGAGGATGATGAATAGTACATGATTAAAGAGAAGGAAGGAAACAGTACAGGGTAAAGAGGATGAACAACAGTACATGGTAAAGAGAAGGATGAACAGTACAGGGTAAAAGAGAAGGATGAAACAGTACAGGGTAAAGAGAAGGATGAACAGTACAGGGTAAAGAGAAGGAAGAGTACAGAAAGAACAGTACATGGGTAAAGAGGAGGATGAACAGTACAGGGTAAAGAGAAGGATGAAACAGTACAGGGTAAAGAGAAGGATGAACAGTACAGGATAAAGAGGATGAACAATACAGGGTAAAGAGAAGGATGAAGTACAGGGTAAAGAGGAGGATAAAGAGTAAGGTAAAGAGACAGTACAGGGTAAAGAGGATGAACAGTACAGGGTAAAGAGGAGAATGATCACAGGGTACAGGGTAACAGGGTAAGGATGATGAACAGTACAGGGTAAAAGAGGATGAACAGTACAGGGTAAAGAGGATGAACAGTACAGGGTAAAGAGAAGGATGAACAGTACAAGGTAAAGAGAAGGATGAACAGTACAGGGTAAAGAGAAGGATGAACAGTACAGGGTAAAGAGAAGGATGAACAGTACAGGGTAAAGAACAGTACAGGGTAAAGAGGATGAACAGTACAGGGTAAAGAGGAGGATGAACAGTACAGGGTAAGAGAAGGATGAACAGTACAGGGTAAAGAGAAGGATGAACAGTACAGGGTAAGAGGATGAACAGTACAGGGTAAAAAGAGAGAAACAGATGAACAGT
>JADBJO010014213.1:0-5000 GCA_016801955.1 Conus betulinus | reverse complement strand
GACGAAAACTCTGCAGCGAAAGTATCGCAAATTAGTTTCGGAAAACTGATGTTGCAGCAGGGGTAAAAAAATGATTCTTCAGTGAAGCTGAACTATTTTTTTTAGTATTTTTTTTTCTCTCTGGTCCACATAGGTCGTCTCCCACCAGCTGTGAGGCAGTGAAAGAGATGAATAAAAAGCACAGTGTTCTCCATTGTTCTGATGCTGAAGCAGCCATATCGTCATTTCTTGTCATCCAGCTGCTTTTCATGTCATGTGATCAGTCAGAGTCAACGGGTTCTGCTTTGTTTTGCTTCATGCCACAATTCCCTCCACCCCCCACCCCCCACCCCCCGCCCCTCCTCCTCCTAACCATCTCCGATCTTTTCTCACCACACACACACACACACACACACACACACAAGCAAGCACGCACGAACGCACCCCTCCCCCCCCCCCGACACACACACACACACATACACACACACACACACACACACACACACACACACACACACACTGTAGCTGAAAACACACATAAAACAGCTTTGAAACACTGTGATGAAAACTGTTTTGCAACGTAGGCAAAAACCGTGTTATGATCTCACGTCAGACCATTCTGTTTCCATTTTCATCTTTATTTCTAAACGTCGATGTCTCAGAGGTCATGCGCTATCTCAGATTGAACTACTTACTACTTTGAAGTCACACACACACACACACACACACACACACACACATATATATATATATATATGTATATATATAAAACACACAAACGATATATGGATTTTCACCGGGTGTCTTGGTTTGTACACAGGTATGACATAGCCATGTCTTGAGCCCTTTTAATATCTCTGCGGATTACTGTTTTATCATTGTAGCCCAGCCGACCACATGGAGTTTTTTTTGTTGGGGCTTTCAAATCAGTGGGAGGGGGAACGGGCGCAAAAGCGGAGGAGTGAGGGGGGGGGGGGGGGTGATGAGATGGCGGACAGGGGAGTCGGGAGTCACGTCCTGTAAAAGAAAAAAAAAAAAAAAAAAAAAAAAAAAAAAAAAAAACGGTCTGAATCCCAATACAAAGTAAATCCTGAAAAAGAAGCAAACACCAAGAACGATAAATAACATAGCAGCTTAGCTATGTCATTCTAGTAGACGTACCACTTCAAGCCTCAAACATTGACATAATTATCTTCCTTTTCCCTTTTGCGTTCGCAGGCTGATACTCCTGCGGACACTCCCTATATGGACAGGCAAGTTTTAATCCCATCTACCCTACCAAGGAAGTGGAGATTTGTGTGCATGACGGTTTCCTTTTCTTATCCCGCCATTAAGGCAGCCATACTCCATCTTCGGGGAAGGTGCATGCTATGTGTAACGTGTCATCCATACCAACGGCCAAACTGACCTTCTCTTCCGAAAGTTGGTGATGGGATTTTACGTGTGTGCAAGATGTTATGCCTGCGTTCACACACGGAACCTCGGTTTATAGTCTCAGTGGAGGGGCTCTATGGGAAATGGAGTTATGTTAACTCCGAGGGAAAAATTCCGCTGTACATAAACGGCCCGGCGGTTGATTCATTTGTAAAAAAAAAAAAAAAAAAAAAAAAAAAAAGGCATAACCTGAATGACACCCTCTGTTGTCCGCTAGGCTATAAACGGCATGACTTGAAGTTAGATTCCATGGTAGTCACGAACGACAGTTCCTGTCAAAATCACATGCTGCACGTGTTTCCTGAATTTCCAGTGTGATATGCTCGTGTAAGAAACAAATTCTTGGATTTGGTTCTAACTGCTTCGTGCGTACTGACGTTTCACGGCATAAGAACAATATCACACACAGTACGACACTATATGTGAAATGCTCCTTTCAAAGAGACACACGAAATTTTAAATGAATATTTCGAAGGTGTTTCACAAAAAATAAAATAGTCATGTATACATGCATACATACAAACATGTGTGTGTGTGTGTGTGTGTGTGTGTGTGTGTGTGTGTGTGTCACTACCGATATCTTCACTCTGCTCATTTCTGCTCTCCACCATTCATAGCCACACCGGGTTCGTCCCATCGCAGTCCCAACACCGAGTAACCTGGGGGCGATCACTGTCAAACTGGTATGAAGCAGGTCATAGAGGGTACACTGCACCAATTTCGAGTCACGTTAGTGGTGGTCGATTATTCTTTATATCTTGTAGCCCCGATATTCAGCTTTATCTTGCCCTCACTGTTGTAAATGGCGCCTGTTCTGATCCATCATGCGCAGACCACCATCTGCGAAGCCACTCCTCCCTTCAGCCTCCCTTCTGACTCCTAATAATAATAATATAATGATAATAATAATAACAACAACAACAACAACAACAACAACAATAAATAATAAATATATAATAATAGTAATAATAACAACAACAATAATAATAATAATAACAACAACAGCAATAATAATAATAATAATAATGAATACTTATATAGTGCCTATTCTCGGCTAGAGACCAAGCTCTAAGCGCTTTACAACAATCGACACTCGTTTACACAACGGGCTGCCTATCTGGATAGTGCCGACTGAAGAGCTGCCAGCTGACGCTTCATTCAGTCGTGTCCCGTGTCATCCAGTCAATGTCGTCCAATATCGTTCACTCAATATCCTTACTTCCATCATGCTTTCAATTTCTCACGCAGGGCGCATGCTATGTGTAAAGTGTCATTCATACCAACGGCCAAACTGGCCTTCTCTCCCGAAAGTTGGTGAGGGATTTTACGTGTTTGCAAGATGTTATGCGTGCGTTCACACACGAAACCTCGGTTTATAGTCTCATTCGAAGGACTGTATGATTACTTAATTGTGGAAGCGGTCAGCCCCCTTTCGGAGGGTTCCACCACGTCCATCCCCATGATCGTGCCTGTCAACTGATCGATATCGACCGTTTTGACATGACCTTACTACGGGGCATGAATGTGGAAAGAAAGGAAATTGAAACTGGCGTCTCCGCGGGGGAAACGGTGAAGTGGGACCGAGTTTGGGACTTTTGGTTTTGAATGATAACTCATAATGATGATGATGGCATGGAGTGAAACGATGAAGGTATGGGGTTTCATTTGCTCAGACAAGGCAGCACTGTATAACACATCTTAGCGTCGACCAGGCCAGAGAGACACAGACACGTGCAGTGCTTGTTCCTGAAATTTGAGCGTCACTTTCAGAGACCGTCTATTCTGTGTGACACTCGACTGCGTGGTTCCATTCTTCTCATTTATCCCATTGCACACTCAGTTCAAGGTACTGGCCAAAAAGGGGTTAATCCTACAATGCTTTGTTGGGAATTGAACTTTCGACCCTCCTCTTCTTAAGTCACCGACGGCTACCATTGCACAACAGCAGATGTTATTTTGTTCTAAACCGTTTTCTTCTCTGTGAAATCTGTGTTTTTAACCCTGCATATTACTGTGTCACACAGACGTAAACGGAACAGCTTCGGAATCCTCCTAGCTTTGAATTAGTTGCATTTGTTTGGTATTCGTGTTGGAGATATTGTCCTGTGACATCAGCATTGGACAACAACAACACAACAACAACAACAACAATAACAACAACAACAACAACAACAAAACTATAAAAAAAATGCTCTAGACACCACCACCACCACCACCGCCACAACAACAACAACAACAACAGCAATCACACTTCAAAACACTAATTGTTCTGAACCATTCGCATGTCGTCAGTGTGCTGATTCACCTGGAAACCCTTACGTCTTTCACAGGCTTCAAACGAAACAGCTTGAAAACACTAAATCATGCGCGCATCATTGAAATGTATGTTTTACCCGGAAACATTGTCGTGTGAAAGGCTTAAAAGAAACAGGTTCAAAATATTGATAGCTCGAAGTCATAAAGACATCTTTAGAATACGTGTTATATGTTGAAAATATTATCGTGTGGCACAGCCTTAAACGAAACAACTACATACCATAAATGGTTGTAAATGAGTCACACCTATTGTGATGTATGGCTCTCCAGAAGCACTGCCGGATCACATAGGCCTAAGGACGAGACAGCTCCAAAACATTCGTTAGTTTAGATCCGTTGCGTCCCCCTGAAACGCGGGGTACATTTGGAAATGTCGCTGGATCACACAGGCCTAAAATCACACAGCTGCAAAACACAGATTTCAATCATGTGTGCCTTTTCGGGATGAGGTTACATTTGGAAATAGTACTGGATGATGAAGCAGGCTGAACATGAAAGCTGCTAAACACTCTTTTCTCTCTATCATGCGCCTCTTTTGGATGAAGGTTTCGAGTGAAAACATTGCCATATGATGTGGGCATTAAAGGAATCAGCGACAGTACCTCGTTGTTCTAAAATATTTGCCTGTTTTTGGGGGATGAATGGGAGAAATGGCCGTGTGACATGTCTTGAACAAAAACTATCGCAAAAATACTGATTGCTCTAAATCGAAGGTCCTCTTTAGTATGAATACTGAACATAAAAACACCGCCATCGCCACAGTTTGAAGCCCCAAATGACAAAATAATGTATCCATATGTTTGGAGGAAAGCAGACGAAGGGTGGAATTTAACTCTACGGCACTGGGTGACCAGCCTGTCTATTCACCTTCTTACACATATGAACAATCTCGCTTTCTGTTTCCAACCTTCTTTTCCTTTCTATAATGAGGACATTCTAGAGTGAAGCTAACCATTTCAATTAGATGTCCACAAGTCTGTCTGTCTGTATGTCTGTCTCTGGTTGTCGTCTGTCTGTCTGTCTCTCTCTCTCACTCTGTCTCTGTGCCTGTCTATCTGTCTCTTTGTATCTGTCTGTCTGATTGGCTGTCTGTCTGTCTGTCTGTTGTCTGTCTGTCTCTGTCTCTGTCTGTCTGTCTCTCTCTCGTCTGTCTGTCTGTCTGTCTGTCCTGTCTGTCTGTCTGTCTGTCTGTCTGTCTGTATCTCTCTCTCTCTACTCTCTCTCTCTCTCTCTCTCTCTCTCTGTGCGAGCGTGCCTAGCGTTGTGCGCGT
>JADBJO010014212.1:45000-48617 GCA_016801955.1 Conus betulinus | reverse complement strand
GGGAAAAGGTCAGGATGGGGAAGGGGATGTAACTGTCTTCCATGTTAAGGGAAGGGATGGGGAAGGGGATGTAAACTGTCTTCCATGTTAGGGGGGGGGGGGGGGGGGTCAGGATGGGGAAAGGGGATGTACTGTCTTCCATGTTAGGGGGGGGGGGGGGGTGGGGGGGTCAGGATGGGGAAGGGGGATGTAACTGTCTTCCATGGTTAAGGGGGGGGGGGTCAGGATGGGGAAGGGGATGTAAACTGTCTTCCATGTTAGGGAAAGGTCAGGATGGGGAAGGGGATGTAACTGTCTTCCATGTTAGTTAGGGGGGGGGGGGGGGTCAGGATGGGGAAGGGGATGTAACTGTCTTTCCATGTTAGGGGGGAGGGTCAGGATGGGGAAGGGGATGTAACTGTCATCCAGGGAAGGGGATGGGGAAGGGGATGTAACTGTCTTCCATGTTTAGGGGGGGGGGGGTGGGGAGGGGAATGTAACTGTCTTCCATGTTAGGGGGGGGGGGGGTCAGGATGGGGAAGGGAGTAACTGTCTTCCATGTTAGGGGGAGGGTCAGGATGGGGAAGGGGATGTAACTGTCTTCCATGTTAGGGTTAAGGGGGGGGTCAGGATGGGGAAGGGGATGTAACTGTCTTCCATGTTAGGGGGGGGGGGGGTCAGGATGGGGAAGGGGATGTAACTGTCTTCCATGTTAGGGGGAGGGTCAGGATGGGGAAGGGGATGTAACTGTCTTCCATGTTAGGGGGGGGGGGGGGGGGGGGGGGGATGGGGAAGGGGATGTAACTGTCTTCCATGTTAGGGGGGGGGGGGTCAGGATGGGGAAGGGGATGTAACTGTCTTCCTGTTAGGGGGGGGGGATGGGGAAGGGGATGTCACTGTCTTTCAATGGGGGAAGGGGGGTCAGGATGGGGAAGGGATTGTAACTGTCTTCCATGTTAGGGGGGGGGGGGGGGTGGGTCAGGATGGGGAAGGGGACGTAACTGTCTTCCATGTTAGGGGGGGGGGGGGGTCAGGATGGGGAAGGGGATGTAACTGTCTTCCCATGTTAGGGGGGCGGGGGGGGGGGGGGGGGGAGGGGGGAAGGGGATGTAACTGTCTTCCATGTTAGGGGGAGGGGGGTCAGGAAGGGGACTGGGATTCCATGTTCCATGTTAGGGGGGGGGGGGGGGGGTCAGGATGGGGAAAGGGGATGTAACTGTCTTCCATGTTAGGGGGGGGGGGGGGGTCAGGATGGGAAAGGGGATGTAACTGTCTTCCATGTTAGGGGGAAGGTCAGGATGGGGAAGGGGATGTAACTGTCTTCCATGTTAAGGGGAAAGGTCAGGATGGGGAAGGGGATGTAACTGTCTTCCATGTTAGGGGGGGGGGGGGCAGGATGGGGAAAGGGGATGTAACTGTCTTCCATGTTAAGGGAAAGGTCAGGATGGGGAAGGGGATGTAACTGTCTTCAATGTTTAAGGGGAAGGGTCAGGATGGGGAAGGGGATGTAACTGTCTTCCATGTTAGGGGGGGGGTCAGGATGGGGAAGGGGATGTAACTGTCTTCCATGTTAGGGGGGGGGGGTCAGGATGGGGAAGGGAATGTAACTGTCTTCCATGTGTTAGGGGGGGGGGGTCAGGATGGGGAAGGGGATGTAACTGTCTTCCATGTTAGGGGGGGGGGGGTGGGGGGGTCAGGATGGGGAAGGGGATGTAACTGTCTTCCATGTTAAGGGAAAGGGTCAGGATGGGGAAGGGGATGTAACTGTCTTCCATGTTAGGGGGGGGGGGGGGGGGGGTCAGGATGGGAAGGGGACGTAACTGTCTTCCATGTTAGGGGGGAGGGTCAGGATGGGGAAAGGGGATGTAACTGTCTTCCATGTTAGGGGGGCGGGGGGGGGGGGGGGGGGCAGGATGGGGAAGGGGATGTAACTGTCTTCCATGTTAGGGGGGGGGGGGGGTCAGGATGGGGAAGGGGATGTAACTGTCTTCCATGTTAGGGGGGGGGGGGGGGGGGGGCAGGGGGGGGAAGGGGATGTAACTGTCTTCCATGTTAGGGGGGGGGGGGGGTCAGGATGGGGAAGGGGACGTAACTGTCTTCCATGTTAGGGGGAGGGTCAGGATGGGGAAGGGGATGTAACTGTCTTCCATGTTAGGGGGGCGGGGGGGGGGGGGGGGATGGGGAAGGGGATGTAACTGTCTTCCATGTTAGGGGGAGGGGGGTCAGGATGGGGAAGGGGATGTAAACTGTCTTCCATGTTAGGGGGGGGGGGGGTCAGGATGGGGAAGGGGATGTAACTGTCTTCCATGTTAAGGGGAGGGTCAGGATGGGGAAGGGGATGTAACTGTCTTCCATGTTAGGGGGGGGGGGGTCAGGATGGGGAAGGGGGACGTAACTGTCTTCCATGTTAGGGGGAGGGTCAGGATGGGGAAGGGGATGTAACTGTCTTCCATGTTAAGGGAAAGGTCAGGATGGGGGAAGGGGATGTAACTGTCTTCCATGTTAGGGGGGGGGGTCAGGATGGGGAAGGGGATGTAACTGTCTTCCATGTTAGGAGGGTCAGGATGGGGAAGGGGATGTAACTGTCTTCCATGTTAAGGGAAAAGGTCAGGAGGGAAAGGGGATGTAACTGTCTTCCATGTTAGGGGGGGGGGGGGGGGGTCAGGATGGGGAAGGGGATGTAACTGTCTTCCATGTTAGGGGGAGGGGTCAGGATGGGGAAGGGGATGTAACTGTCTTCCATGTTAGGGGGGGGGGGGGGGTCAGGATGGGGAAGGGGACGTAACTGTCTCCAATGTTAGGGGGAGGGTCAGGATGGGGAAGGGGATGTAACTGTCTTCCATGTTAGGGGGAGGGTCAGGATGGGGAAGGGGATGTAAACTGTCTTCCATGTTAGGGGGGGGGGGGGGGGGGGTCAGGATGGGGGAAGGGGATGTAACTGTCTTCCATGTTAGGGGGGGGTAGGGTCAGGATGGGAAAGGGTTTGAGACAAAGCAAGGAGAGTAGTGACTTTTGTAATGAGACGACAATCTGGTGGGTGAGGGCTTTTGGCACTCTCCCCTGCCTTTTAAAGTTTCATTCTTTTTTCTGAACATTCCGTTTCCTGTCTTCGTTCCCAAGGATTTTCTTTTACCTTTTTTAGTCCTCCAATCCCACTGCTGGCCAATACACAGTCACTTTTTTGGATGGCTAACTTAGTTTGAAGTTAGCATTTGCAGGTGAGGTCCCAAAGTTACTGGAATGCTTGGGTAACTGAACACATCTATGTGTTTGTGTATTTCCGTACAACCTGACCTAGTCATTGTCTATGTTAGCATATTAACATGCTGCCTGAACTTATCTGTTGGCATATTGACGTGCAACCTGACCGAGTTTTTTTTTTCTTTTATAGGATATGGATTTGCTGCCTGATCTATTCATTGGATTGTAGGGACTATTGACGTGCCGCATGACCTAATCATTTATCAGCCAGCAGATCGATTTTCTGCTTGACCTAATCATTTGTTTGTTAGCTTACAGACATGCCACATGACCTACGCATTTGTCTATCAGCAGATCGATTTGCCGTCTGACCTAATCATTGTCTGTTAGTTTATGAACTTGATGCCTATCTTGTCGTTTTTCTGTTACCTTATTGA
>JADBJO010014212.1:35000-37500 GCA_016801955.1 Conus betulinus | reverse complement strand
CTCTAACCAGTCTTCCTTAAAGATAGTATCATAGACCTCTAACCAGTCTTGCTTAAAGGTAGTTTCATAGATCTCTAATCAGTCTTGCTTAAAGATAGTATCATAGATCTCTAACCAGTCTTGCTTAAAGATAGTATCATAGATCCTCTAACCCGTCTTGCTTAAAGATAGTATCATAGATCTCTAACCCATAGACCTCTAACCAGTCTTGCTTAAAGATAGTTTCATAGATCTCTAACCAGTCTTGCTTAAAGATAGTATCATAGATCTCTAACCAGTCTTCCTTAAAGATAGTATCATAGATCCTCTAACCCGTCTTGCTTAAAGATAGTATCATAAATCTCTAACCAGTCTTGCTTAAAGATAGTACCATAGAAAAATAACCAGTCTTGCTTAACGATAGTATCATAGGCCTCTGACCAGTCTTGCACAAAGACAGTATCGTAGGTGAATTCTATAGCTGAGTTAAAACAAGATATGATCAAGCAAGAAGTAGGATTCCCATTGGAAAGAAAGTTACACTATGTTAATAATTATTGTTCATGAAGTGGAAAGCAGTCAGATGCATAAAGCCCCATTTTGTTTTCATTTGTTGATAAATGAAGTAGCTCGTGAAGTGAGTGTTTCGATTTGTTCTTTGGAATTCTTTATCTTTTTGCTCATACTTTGATGTCAGGATTTTTTTTATAATTTTAAATCGTGATTATAGCCATATAAGAATGACAGTGATGATATAGGAGGCTGGTAACATGGCAGGTTGGGATGCGATAGATATAGCGATGTATAATGATAGTATCAATTATCCACGTGGATATGATAGTTGTAACAGTCATGAAATTGTAGCAACAGTTATAATGATTATAGTAGTAGTAGTAGTAGTAGTAGAAGTAGTAGTAGTAGTAGTAGTAGTAGTAGTAGTAGTAGTAGTAGTAGTAGTAGTACAACAACAACAACAGCAATACTAATAATGATAATAATACTAATGATAACAAAGATGGTAACAATAATCATAACAATAACAATTATTATGATAATGGTAATGTTTTTAATCAAGGTAGTAAAAATGGTTAATAAATCTCTTTTTTTGTGTTTGGGGGAGAAGGGTGTTGTTGTTGTGAGGATGGCCATGATGATGATAGTGCTAATATTATTGATATAATGGCAACAATAATGATAGTAATAAATGAAATAGATAATATTAGTATTACTAATAGCTGGTGGAAAGGAATAGAATTTTCCAATGAGTAAAAATTATCAGTACTACTGGAGCAAGGAGAGGAGGGTAATAAATAATGGTGACAGTAGGTAGAAAAGAATAAGAATGCTCAAAGAGTGAAAAGCTTACAGCATTATTGGAGCAGGAAAGAAGTGGGGTTTAAAAAAAAGAAAGAAAGAAAGAAAGAAAGAAAGAAAGAAAGAAAGAAAGAAAGAAAGGAAGAAAGAAAGAAAGGAGGCAGGAAATTGTTTCAATTATTGTCAGCAGTCATCACAATTGGAAACTAGTCACTTATCTGTTAGCAAGTGGACATTCTTCCTGTCCTAATCATTTGTCAGCTAACCTTCAGATTATACTGACTAATCCGGACATTTATATGTAAGCATATGAACTTGCGTATTAACCTAATCATTGTTTTCTGCGTCCTGCCTGACCTAGTGAAGAGGTATCCTGTTTTAAAACGCTCAGCTGCCATTTGAACGTTTGACTTTGTCGAATACACACTGCCATTTGAAGGTTTGACTTTGTCGAATACACACTGCCATTTGAAGGTTTGACTTTGTCGAATACACACTGCCATTTGAACGTTTGACTTTGTCGAATACAGAATCTCTCACAGCTCGTACACCCATTGAGAAAAGTGCATAGATGTTAAATAAGTATGACAATTTTTCTTGGCATTGATAGCATCACGGTGATAACATATTTCAGTTCGCTCGCGCTTTTTTGCAGATCATAATCTTGCTTATTCGGATGAGGCTTATTGGATTATTGTTTCTATGACGTTTCCCGACATTTTAGGCGGGCTATCTGTGATTTTACCGGTTTGCCAACGGATTTTTTCTTTTGAAAACAAGATAGCAGCTACCTGGTCCCAGGAGCACCATAGAGCATGGGATGCGCAACATTCTTTGTACACATGGAAGATTATTGATTTTGGCTAAGTAGTGTAATGTATCCGACAAAATCTGCTCTTTGGAACCAGCGCAAGAGCTCTCAGACACTGACACGTCTGGACTGACACTGCCCACATTCTTTATGACATCTCTGTGCAAATATGAGACACAAATACACAGAACCTCAATATGTCCCACGTTGTGGATTAACTTCACAAGTCTTTTATATTCGTGTATATGTTTGTGTGTGTGTGTGTGTGTGTGTGTGTGTGTGTGTGTGTGTGTGTGTGTGTGTGTGTGTGTGTGTGTGTGTGTGTGTGTGTGTGTGTGTGTGTGTGTGAGTGAGTGAGTTTATGTGTGTGTCTGTATGCATATATACTTACCAGCA
>JADBJO010014212.1:17500-20000 GCA_016801955.1 Conus betulinus | reverse complement strand
CTTGATTGCTTCAACCACCTTGTCTCCTGAGTCCTCCAGCATGCTTTGAAGTCTGATCTTCCCTGCTTTATATATTCCTCCAGGATGGATTTCAGTGGTAGTTTCAGCTTTGCTTGGCGACAGTATAGCGCTATGTCAGTCAGACAGGGTGGGACACCAAGCCATTTCCTTGTGAACTTGTTGATTTTGGATTCCATTGCCTCCACTATGCTGGTGCAGATGTCGTATATCATCAGAGGCCATAGGAGCTTTGGTATCAGCATGAACTGCAGACACCAGACCTTGTATTTTGCCAGGAGCCCACACTGGTCAATGGTCTCCAAGCCTTCTTCCGACATCTGTTTGGGTTTCTTTTGCTCTTCGTGTGTCTTTCAGCGTATCATCATACCATCTTCCAAGGCTCTTGACTGGCTCTTCTGTTACTGTTGGAATGGTCTGGTTGGCAACACTGAAGACCACAGATTCGGCCACTTTTCCTTTCCTCAGTGAGAGACTCCGTGATTTCTTTGGCTTGAACTTCATTCTGGATGAGGCAACTATGTCGTCCAGCCTCTCCAGCACGTGACGTGTCTCGTCTTCTCTGGATGAAATCACTGTAGTGTCATCCATGAAGGCCTTGAGAGGGGGCATCTTGTATCCATCGCCAAGGTCTGTTTGTCTTGCGTTGCTTGTTGCTGCTTTCAAGATGACTTCCATTGCCAACACGAACAGTATTGGGGAAATGGCACAGCCCCATTGCAATGCCCACTTCCAAGTTGATCCAATCTGTTGTGTACTCCTTGGTAGAGAACCGCATTGAGAAGCCATTGAAGTGAAGTACTTCTTGAGCATGTCGCGGATGTTCTTTGGCACATGGTACATCTTAAGAGCCAACTGTATCATCTCATGGGGTACAGAGCTGGAATGGTGCTTGGTACTTATCCTTGGAATTTATTGTTTTATTGTAATTTAGTCCCTTGCAGATTCATTCCAAGAACTGGCCCTCAGCACTTGTGTCTTAAGAGGTTATTTATTTTTTTTCTACTTTTCACAAGAAAATGTAGCTTGTTTTGCTCTTTCATGATTTTCTTTTGCTTCTTAGATGACTTGTTTTTTTTTGCTTGTTTTTTTTTTTTTAACTCAACAAACATACTACGGTATTGCACACCAGCCTTTTCCAGGTATAGCATTCTTTGTTTTAAACCGAAAAGGCAGAGGAGTCAAATTACCACTTCCCCGGTCACTGAGGAGAAACAATCAGGTTTCGAAATACCAGTATCTGACCAGGAGTTATATGTTAGTGAGCTTCCTCCCCATTGGAGATTGTCTCCTGCTTACGAGACTATAAGCTTTCTAAAGGTTCATTTTGAGAAGCATTTATTATTCCCCATTCACCCACTCAAGCACATACTGTCAGTTAGGCAGAATCATCTACCACTGCAGATATGAAGGCTTATCACCCCCCTATTTCTACAATCTAAGACATAAGAGCAAGCTTTGTTTATAATTCAATATTTCTTGCAGTCATTGCAATACCTAGCTGCTCTGTAAGTTGCTGGAATGGTGCTCGGAATTTATTCGTTTATATATATATATATATATATATATATATATATATATATATATATATATATATATATATATATATATGTGTGTGTGTGTGTGTGTGTGGTGTGTGTGTGTGTGTGTGCGCGCGCGCGCCTGTGTATGTGTGCGTGTGGGGCGTGAAAGAGGCGGAGAGACAGACCAAATAAATAATGTTTCACTAAATTCGACTTTTTTTCTTTTTTTTTTTTTTTTTTTTTTTTTTTGGGGGGGGGAGGGGTAAGATCCAAATCATAAATAAAACAAAATACTGGCGACAAGAAAAAACATTGTGGTTTATAATCATTACGTTAATAAATGTTTACACCCCTCGTCTGTTGGCTGTCTAGACTGATAATAGCAGATGACACAAAGCCTTTTGGACGTGTAATCTATTTCTAGGATGAGCCCAGCCCCTGGACTATTTTTGCATTCTAGTTTGCTTCCAGTCTCTTTTATCCTCCATGTTTCTTTTCTTTTTCACATTCATTTTTTAATACTCTAAGACTCCTTTTTCGAGTCTTTACTTCTTCTTCTTTCTCTTTTTTTTTTTTTTTTTTTTTTTTTTTTTTTTTTTTTTAGGACTGTCTTTCTACTTTCGCATTTCTTCCCATGTGCCTTGCAAGCTTTTAGTGCAGTTTTTTCATTCCTCGTATGTTTTGTCTTTTCCTTTAGTTTGTCCTCTTTTTGTCTCTTTGTGGTTCTATGCCTTTGCAGTTCTTTGTGTTTTGCTCTTTCACTGAAGCCAAGTGATTATCCCTGGTCATAGACGGATTCTGGAAAAGTGGGAGACTTTGAAGACTTGGTTTACTGCTCCTGTCGTTGAAACTTGCAGGGGAATGAGGCAGGGACAGACAAAGAGCATAGAGAGACAACACTAACCACTCACTATCTCCAGACCACTCCAGGAAGTACGGAACAAAACAATTATTTATTA
>JADBJO010014212.1:0-2500 GCA_016801955.1 Conus betulinus | reverse complement strand
CAGACATACATAATATAACATAAGACAATATTCAGACATGCGAACTGCTGGGGGGGGGTGTGTGGTGGGGGGGGGGGGGGGGTGTGGATGGCATGGGATGACATACTACGACAGCAGACAAGACAAACAGATAGAGAGAAACGGATGTAATCTAACTACAGATAGATTGGCTTTTTTGTCAAACGTATTGTACTGTACCGCACCCAAGAACAGGCAATATTCTTTTCTAATTTTCTTCATAGTTTTCAACCCCTCACGACCAACCTTCGCTGGTCCATTGTACTCTCTAACACTTCTGTCCACACCTTACTTCATGGTTCCATTTCTCGCCCAAAGTTGCTGGTATACTAGCACTTTTCCGTTTTTAAGAAAGCGCCGTGTATTAGAATCTATTGTATCCTCTTAACCTTGCTTCAAGTTCCCATGGGATTTTTTTTGGGTTTTTATCGCCCATCTCCTTCACCATGTATACCGAGGAGTGATCCGTGCGACTGGTCTTTTTCAGATGCGTAAGAAGAGATAGAGAGAGAAGATAGAGAGAGAAGAGAGAGAGAGAGAGGAGAGAGAGAGAGCGCGAAGAGAAAGAGATCCGACAGAATACAGAATGGCCAAACAGAACCGAGACAGAGAGAGATAATGAGAGAGAGGAGAGAGAGGAAAGAAGAGAAAGTGGAAAAGGTTTGTGTTTGTTTGTTTTTTGTTGTACTACGTTTTGTGTTGTGTGGTGTGTGGTGTGTTGTGTGTGGTGAGAGAGGAGAGAGAGAGTGTGTGGTGGGTGGTGTGTGTGGGTGTTGTTTGTGTGTGTGTGTGTGTGTGTTGTTTGTTTGTGGGTGTTGTGTGCGCGTTGTGTGTTGTGGCGGTCCGTCCATTCGTGCGTGCGTGTGCTTGGTGTGCGTGCGTGCGTGCTGCGTGTTTGTGTGGTGGGGGTGGTGTGTGTGTTGTGTTGTGTGTGGTGTGTGTGTGTGTGTGTGTGTTGTGGTTTCTTCTGTTGTTAGAGGAGAGGGAAAATAAAGAGAAAGGGAGGGGGCAAGAGGGATTGAGAGAGAGTAGAGAGAGGGATGGGAAGAGTGTACGAGGAGTGGGGAGTGCAGAGAGAAGAGAGATGAGAGAGAGAGAGGTGGCCAGGAGAGAGCGAGAGGAGAGAGAGGGAGAGAGAGGAGAGGAGGTTGAGATTAGGCGAGCAAAGATAGGGGGGGGGGGGGGGAATAGAGCAGGGCTTAGAAGGGGGGAGAGAAAGACCACAGAGAAAGAGAGAGACAGACGACAGATTAGAAGCCAGACACGAGAAATGATGGACAGATAGACAAACAAACAGACGGGCATACAAATTAAGTATACAGAAAGGGGTAGGGATTGGCTGGGGGGTTGATGGCTGAGCAATTGAAGGAACTTGATTAATCCTTTTGTTATTATATTTGAATCCCTTCACGATTTCAATTTCAACGCCGTCACGCCCGTCGCTAATCCCTTCCCAAACAACTCTCGTGCGTGCCTGCTATGCTGACTGGTGTGTGAGTTTATTTGGCGGTTGGGACCGGGTAGTTGTGGAAAAAGCACTTCCCCACCAGAAGCGACCTTCCATCTCGACTCCGTGATTGCCCGGTCAAATGGACAGTTTGGTTTTTTTATCTCCCTCGCCCACAGCAAACTTAAGTAGGTCGAGTGAATGTCCTTGTGAAAGAAAAGTGGAACTCTCTCTCTCTCCTCTCCTCTCTCTCTCTCTCTCTCTCTCTATCTCGCCCTCTCTGCTCTCCCCCCTCTCCTCTCCCGGCTCCTCTCCCCCCCTCCTCCCCCTCGACCCCCTCTCGCCCTCTTCCTCCATCTCTTCCCCGCTTCTCTCCTTCCCGCCACCCCTCCTCTCTTCTCTCTCCACTCCCTGCCTCACCTCTTCCATCTCCTCCTCCCCCTCACTCTCAAATCCTCTCTCACACCCTCCTCTCCCTCCCTCTCTCCAACTCCCCTCCACCCTCGTCCTCTCGTCCTCTCTCAACGTCTTTTCTCTCCGCTCACTCTCCGTCTCCTCTCTGTTATGTGTTTCGAGAGCGCAATCTCTGCGTGTGGTCGGTCACACACAAACACCACACCCACACACACACACACACCACACACCACACACACACACACACACCCACACAGAGATAGATAGAGAGAGAGAGAGAGAGAGAGAGAATATGAGAGAGAGATGAGAGTAGAGGTGGGGGATGAGAGATAGAGAGTATTTTGTGTTTGGTTCGTGGGCATAGCTTAAGTGTGTGTGTGTGTGGGTGTGTGTGTGTTGTGTTGTTGGTGTGTGTGTGTGTTGTGTGTGGGATTGTGCGGCGGCGCGGGCGCGCGCGCGCCGTGCCTCATGCGTGCGTGCGTGCTTGCGTGCGTGCGTCGTGTGTGTGTTGTGTGTGTGTGTGTGTTTGGTGGGGTGTGTGTATTTGTATTTTGTGTTTGTGTTGTGGGTGTGTGTGTGTTATTGTGTGTGTGTGTGTTGTGGTGTGTGTGTGTGTGTGTG
>JADBJO010014211.1:23963-48624 GCA_016801955.1 Conus betulinus | reverse complement strand
CAGTGCCACTGGGAAAACTTTTTCTACCAGCACAATGGCATGACAAGGCTAACAAAGATCGCTGGACCTGCATTGTCTTCAACGATAGAGAGCGCTTCCTCATTTCTGGTCGTCTGCTACAGTGCTGCTTCGGTCATAATACTGCCGATTCAACTGTTTTTGTTTTTTTTTTTTTAAACTTTTTTGGGGGGGAATAACGAAACTTGAAAAATGGAATTTCCATCTGGGGCCTTGCCAAGAAAACAGATTTCAGTCACCCAGATAGAAGAGTGGCACCCATGGCCTCGTCATTATCTACATTTTTTTTTTCTTCCTTCCTATAACAGCCCTGAAACAGCTCTGTGCGACTGGCTGGGCTATGATAACGAAAACCTGAAACTTAACTTCATGTACTATTTGGGGAGGGGTGGGAGAGGGGAGGGGGTTTATGGTGGGGGGGGGGGGGGGGGGGTAATAACCACCTATTTCAATGTGTCAGTGAAAGAATTACTTGTCATTTCATTTTTTTTTTTTTTTTTTTGCCAAAGATCTTTAAAAAAAAAAAAAAAAAAAAAAAAAAAAGAGAGAAGAAAATCACAAGAGAATCAAAGCTTCTATGTTTCAGATGAAAGCCTCTTACCTTCCAGCGAGCAAAGCCCACGGGGAGATGCTCATACCAGTGGTCGGCAATCTTGTCTGACACGCTGAGTGGGTGACAAACTCCAGTGCCTGGAAGTGGCAAGCCAGGTCCAGCAAACTGGGCCAGTAGTGCATGGGATCTGCCAGAGGGCAGGTGCACGGACTGCCGCAGCAGCAAGGTAAGTGACCCTGCTGGAAAGGGAATCCCCAGTAAGGAAGCGGCCTCAGCAGCAGTCTGTGGGTCAGCCGCCTGTTCATCTTGTAGCACAAGTTCAGCAAGTCCACCGCTCGCTTCTCCCATACTCTGAAAACATTCACCGGTAGGCTCTGACTAATACTAATGTTAAGGATGCATGCATGCATAATGAGTGTGCATGAAACAGTCAACTTTTTTTTCCTTGAATATTTATGTGCATACTTTTTTAAGAAAAACACAACAATAAGCAGTAATGAAGTAATAATACATTAATTGATAATAATACATATAGATTAATCTTCTTCAATTTAAAAAAAAAATGACAGTAACAACACGAAGAGGTATGCAACATGCTGCATCAACATATTCTACAGAAATAGAAACACACACACATACACACACAAAACGCACACACACACACACACACACACACACATACACACACACACAAACATACATACATGCACAAAGGAAGTGAGGAGAGGTAGGGAGAGAAGAGCACAAAATTACACTGTGCTGATGATTCCCTTCCAAGCGAAGCCAAAGTTTCAGTTTCCTCAAGGAAGTGTCATTGTGTGTGGTCTAGACCACACTGAACAGATGAACAGCTCCATGGATGGCTGAATTTATAACTAACTCACTGGTCAGATCTTGGGTACTTACTTACCACTTTTAACACTACATTTATGGTTGTCTGTGTGTGCCTGCTGATGTGTTTGTGAGAGAGAGAGGAGAGAGAGAGAGAGGAGAGAGAGAGAGAGAGAGAGAGGGAGAGAGAGGGGGAGGAAGAGAGAGGGAGAGAGAAAGAGAGAGAGAGAGAGAAAGAAAGAGAGAGAGAGAAGAGAGAGAACTTAAAGTTGAAAACACTAGCCACAAAGTCGAACATGTTCCAAACTAAAAAAAAAAATTATTAAAAACCAAGTGAACCATCAACATATACTGAAACTGCACATGTCAAAAGAAAAAACTTTGAAATGCTCAGACTGCAAAAGAAAAATACATTACACATCCAACAAGTTAACTGTATACCAGGTTTGCATCTTTGCAAAAACAAACAACAACAACAACAAAAATTACATACGCAAACTGTGTAAGCATGCGTTCTTTTGATGATAGAAAATCTATCAAATGCTCACAGGAAAAAATGAAATCAATGTGCATGATTGGCAAGAGATGGCAATATCGTCACGTTTGAATGAAAACTAGTACACAACCAGAAGACAGAAAATTTACAACAAAATCTGGAACAGGCTGTCCTGAATCTGACTGAGCATTACAAAAACCAGAAGAAACCCGAGAAGACTTACTGACACAGTTTGTGCACATAATGCAAAGAAAACCTGATGGAAAGCAAATGCTCAAGAAATGACCATCCAAACAGCCTAGATCCTGAAGCAACTCGCACCTCTGAGCAAACAAACAGCACAGCAACTATAAAGCCTACTCCTACCCATGTCACAGTCAACCACCTCTCCCAAAAACGTCTTGAAAAAAGTGAAAACAACTACGGAAGTCTTGGTATGATGACCTTCTGATACAATGGCATGGTAAACTCTCTGGGTCATTTCATTTACTACCATCTTTCTAGTTACCTATACCAAAGCTGAGTTAAAATAGTAAAGCAGAGACAGATAAAGTTTTAAGAAAAAGTTATCTAATTCATGGGGGAAACACCTTTTTCTATTACTGTTAGTTGTTTGGGTCGAATTAATGCTATGTTTGCACACTCTCCCTGAGTAAATGATCAAGAAGGAAACACACACACACACAAAAAAGCAGTAACAATGAAAACAAACAAACAAAAACTCAATGCTTTCAAGACATTGTTAGGCAACTACTACCATTTCTGTGCACGAGTTCAGCTGTTCATGCCCTTTGCCAGATAAGCGCATTAATCAGTGTGTGTGTGTGTGTGTGGTGGTGTGTGGTGGTAGTGGTGGGAGCTAGGGAGGAAGAGAAGTGGTGGAATAGCATGCCTAAAGACTGACCATCTGTGCTATCATTGCCATTGTTTTAAAACACATCTAACTCAAACTTGGTTCTACAGTATTCGGGTGCCTTGTATGTCAGCATTTTCCCCAAAATGATCGGGTTCTTATGAAACCAAGCCCTTCACAACTCAACAATCTTTTGACAACTGCTCTCAATAATCTTTGTCAATAAGATACACGAATGACAAAGGTTCTGTTAATATTTTCTAGTCTCAACTAACATCCATGAAATACAAACTAGAATGATACCACCAACAGGATAAGAAGAAAATATGAAATGAAGTGAGAATTTTGTGAGCACTGGAGGCTGCCTGTTGTTTACAGTCATTTCAACCACCTTCTTCTTCTTCTTCAGCGTTCCAGCGTCCCTGTTGGGATACTCACACTATACTCAAAAGTATAGTCAGTTCACTCCAACTTCGTTGAGTGCATAAATTTGTGGGAAGAGGTTGTGGGAAAAAGACAGATAAAAGATATGGTAGACAGAAAGGACAGTAGACAACAGTACACCAAAAGGAGGGACAGAGTTACTGAGAGCCAAAGGAAAGGGGACGTTACTAGCACAGAATGTCCAGAAGGAGGGGGAACTCTTTGTACAAAGACCCCCCGGTATCCCCATGGGGGGATTTCAACCACCATCAGAGGGGGAGAACAGCTGACTTGAAAAATTTCTGAAAAAGCTTAGGATCCAGGAGCTGCCTATACCCAAGTAGGATAAAGGGGCAACACACTGGTTGGGGGGGGGGGGGGGGGGGGGGGGGGGGGGGGCAGTGAGTGACCTCCCCCCCTCATCGAAATGGAACTGATTCAGTTTTGAAAAACCTTTGAGGTTTTCTCATGATGGGCAAATTACTATGGAGGAAGCAAAGAAAACTGAAAGAAAATACCAAAAGAAAATAATTAACTGCATACAAGCCTGATAACACACACACACATACACACAGTATACACACACACACACACCACACACACACACACACACACACAAAAGGCTAGAAAGATTCCTTTTTTAAACTTGTTTCAACACTCATGCATGTTACTTGGTACTGACAGAACAATATCTTCGATTGTGGACACCATTATTGTCACTTTGTGCATCTCACTTCTTGATGTTTATAAACAAGCCCACCACATGGATACATATGGCATATCAATAATCAGGGCTGTTACACAGTCAAACTAAAATCCATGCATGTTCGTTCAAAAAAAAGGGGTAAAATATTCATCCATCAGGCTGCTCTGATTGCAGTCCAGAGCTTTCAAAGCATCAACATGCTGCTTACAGAGCACATGTTTAAAAAGTGTGCTTCTTACAGTGCACATGTTCAAAAAGTGTTCTTAACACTGCATTTGACATAGTTCAATTCTTTTTGAACAAAGCGAAAAAAAAAAATAACACCATGCCATTCCCAGCTTGCTCACTTTCCACAAACATGTCAAAAACTGCTGACCAAAACTGTTCACTTTTGTGGTCTTTTCAGTCCACTTAAACCTCCAATAGTTGACAACTGTGCCTTTCTCAAGCATCCTGCCTTGATTTAATTCGTGACATTCAAGACGTCACATTTCCCTCCCAAAAACCCAAAGTCTAAGCATCATCAACCAGTAAAAAATGGCTGAACAAGTAGTGTTCATCTATAAATTTGCCCACCTCTGAACTGGTCTGATTACTGCATGCAGAAGCACCACAATATACCATAATGATCACACGCAGCACGGCACTGAACGTTAAAATCATGGAAATCTGGACTGGAAAAAACTGAATACCACACGAGACTGGAAGTAATTAAGTGTTTTGTGATTTTCTTTTTTCAGTATACTTTTTTTTCCTCAGATGTTTGATTTTCCTGCCTCTGGAAATCAGTCGGTTTTCTCGGATGTGCTTGGATCCGAGGTGAGTTCTCCCACATGACCATATGCATAAAAGAACTCTTTATCTTCTACGCTGCTTAGTGCACAAATTGTACTCCTTTCAGGGATGTCTGAAACAAGGCCGCATCTTCAATTCCTAACATAAACGTTGTTTGGCGTCATATACTTTATCATGTTAGACCATAGCATTCAACAGCAGTTAGCTCTGAAAGGCCGAAATTTTTGTGGCTATGCAGTAATAAGACTATCACGTGACGCCCACCCTTCTTCCGCCAGGGAAGACGCCGACGTCAACTTCCTGTGCCTCATTCAGCTTCGGCCTTCCACCTGACAAGGACAGGTTTTGTCTCGCCTATACTTCTGTTTTGTGTAAAGATTGCTTGTGTTTGCCTTCTTTATTTGTTCTGTTGTGGCTTACGCTAAACCCTGGGTACTATTGTCGCGTGAGGCTTACGGCTGGCATTTCTTTAATGTATTTTGATGCTCTATTGCGTGACGGCTCGCGTGAGTTTTCAGTTTTCATGATTCCACTAACGATCTATCATTTATGGTCCTTACACTCTCGCATGTTGTGTTACATCCGTGTTATTTTAATTCTCTTTCGATCAGGCTTGCCTCATGGCCTCTTGAATCAGGAGGTCTTGCTGTGCGCTGTTTGTATTCTTGCGCTTTATTGTTTTGGTTGCTTTCAGTGATCGAGCAAGCTTGCCTCACAGCCTCTTGATTCAAGAGGTCTCGCTGGGCGCTAGTTTTCATCCTCGCGCTCTGTTGTTTGGTTACTTTTGGCGATCGTATTCCCTATCCTCGCGCTCTGTTGTTTTCATCCTCGCGCTCTGTTGTTGGGTTGCTTTCGGCGATCGAGTTCTCCGCCAGTCACTCGATCCGCCATCTTGCCTCACCTCACCCCGGTCTCTCTATCTGCCATCTTGCCTCATTGCGTGATCATCTTCCTTCTAGTTGTACCTAGTTTCCTTGTGCTGGAGGTTTCCTCTTCAACAATAGTTACTGTAATTATCTTAAGGTCGATCGAGTTTTCCTCCCAATCTCTCGATCCACCTCCTTGTCTCCACTAAACCCTGGTACTATCGTCGCGTGAGGCTTATGCATGGCGTTTTATTATTCTATTTTGTAGCACTTAGCGCTCAGTGATCGAGTACCCCTCCTGGTCTCTTGATCCGCCATCTTGCCTCACCTCATGTTCATCCTCTTCTAGTTGTTACTAGGTTTAGTGGGCTGGAGGTTTCCTCCTGCACATTAGTTATTGTTATTATCTTAAGGTCGATCAAGTTTTCCTCCCGATCTCTCGATCCACCCACCTTGTCTCCATTTTGTGGTCGTGTACTCCGTGTTTGTTCCGCCACCATAGCCCAACATGGTGAAGGTAACGATGGGTTGAGCACGTCTCTCTCTAAAAGTCGCTCTTTGCCCCGGAGGACCTGCATACCGATTCCATGGAACGAACAGTTCTTGCTTCGGAAAAAAATTAATACGGCCGGTGTAGAGGGGGGTTCCGCGGAGGGGACGCGCAACCATGATTTTGATACCTCCTCTAACCGACCGGCGGATGCACGATCATGGCGTCCGAAGGGCAAAAGGCAAGCTGCCACCTTACAAAGTGCCTTTCTGTACATCCCTCTTTTAAACTAAAGGCAAGGCTCTCCCCTCATTTAGGGAAGGCCTGTTTTAGAATTTGCTCTTGAATTCTCCTTCTCCCCCCTATTTTACCTGCTGGCTTGCCTTCTCCCCTTCACACGCACGGTGAGACACACAAAGACGCGGGCGACCGGCGCGAATCTTCGACGCTTGGCCACCCCGTCTTCTCTCCCTGTCATGCCGCATCATGTGACCTTTGGGTCCCTGGGGTCTTTACCGAGGCACACACCGGCATGGATGACGGGATGGCTACGATATCAGCACCGTCACTCGCCTCAATGAGACTGCTGCTATTAGCTCCGCACCCCCCCCCCCTCCCCCACTAATAGCATGCAGGCTCATGGCGCTCTCCCCACCGTGCACAAGTGCAGCCACCACTAGTGCATGAGGAACGTCCTTCCTCCAGTGGCGGAGTTATGTCCACTCCCTGGTTGCACACTGGACATAACTCTGGGTCATCAGCCACAGGCTCCTGATCCCCCCCAAGGTGATCAGGTAAGCAAGACTGGTAAGAGCCAGGCTCATCCTCATCGCCCCACGGTGGCCGACCCAGTCCCGGCTCCCAGACCCCAAGGCTCCCCCTCTCCAGCTGGGCACATGTTTGGAATGCTCAGACAGCCTCGCTTGGGTCGCCCCCACTCCAACCCCAGATGCTCCACCTCACGCCTGACTTCTGTGCCAGCCCATTGCAAACATCATGGATCTCCCCGTCGTATCTCCTCAGGGCCCATGAGGTCAGCATTCCAGCACTCTGTCCCCTTGCACCACCTCCTGAAGGCAGCCTACTGGCGTTCCGAAAATCCCTTCCTAAAACTTTTATTCAAGGGATATCCGCACAACCAGGGCTGATGGTTGTAAGGGATTTCTTTGCGGCTAATACAGCCATATCTAATCCACTGTTAAACCCAAAGAACCATTAGGGCACTCAGCCCTCCTCTAATCCTTTAAATTCTGCTATGGTCTGACATGGTAAAGTATATGACGCCAAAATCGGGAGTTTGTGTTATACTCCCTGTTTGGCTAGTATACTTACCATGTCAGACTCTTAATGCCCACCCTACCTTCCCGCTAGCGCTATGGTTCTTGGGGTTACCTTGCGCATATGCCTCGCTGAATGAGGAACAGGAAATTGACACCGGCTTCTTCCCTGGCGGAAGTAGGGTGGGCGTCATGTGATAGTCTTATTACTGCATTAGCCACAAAAAATTCTGCCTTTCAGAGCTAACTAAATGCCGTTGAATGCTATGGTCTGACATGGTAAGTATACTAGCCAAACAGAGAGTATAACACAAACTCCCCATTTTTCAGCATCACTGATGCAATGCTGTCTGTCACCTCCTTGTGTGGATCATCATCTACTTCTGGAGAACATTTCTCTGTCTTGAAAACTGGATCTGTGACCAGGCTGTCATTGGGCCTGGCCTCTTTTTGCAGTAAAAATTTCACTAACATCCATTCAGTGAGTGCACCTGTGTTGCTATCCTTGTGCAGTTCTCAACCTAACCATTTTCAGATTTTTTTTTTTTTTTTTTTTTTTTTTGCACAATCACTTGCACAACCTTTTTCTCTTTTGCTATGCTACCATCATCAACATTACCTCAGCTGCTGGATTCAACTTACTCTGCACGCCTTTCAAGTTTCCGTCTCAGGTGCATCAAGTGTTTGCCTTCAACTCTTTGGGAGAGACGCAGCAAGAGACAACTGGCAAACAACGCTGATCTGGCAAGAAGAAGCATTGGTGATTGATTATAATGTGAAGAGGTTACAAAATCATGTCATGTGGGGGGCAGGAGAGAGGGAGGAGGATGGAAAAAGCCAGTAATTATCACTGATGACATCAACAACAATTATAATGACAACATCGTCTTAAGACATCCCTCTGGAAAATAAAAACCTCAAATCAAAGCAGAATCCAATTTTGTGATGCATGTGAATCACTCCTTTTCAAACAGTTACACTTATTGGCAGCAAAGAGAGAGAGAGAGAGAGAGAGAGAGAGAGAGAGAGAGAGAGAGAGAGATTAATGTTATGCTCACCTAACTGGTCCTGTCCATTCTTCCAAAACAGGTAGGCAAGTGGTGGCGCTGAAAGAGCAGTGCCCAGATGAACAGGCCACGCTGTGCACAGTTCCAGAATCCGTTCTCCCTCATCTTCTCCATCAAGTCCTCACTGACACGCTTTTCCTCACTCTGCGTGGTGAGTTCAAAACAGCCTGACATACACAAAAACAGAGAGAGGGCAGGTGGGTGTGAGGAAGGGGAGGAATGAGGGGCGCAGAGGGGGTGGGGGGTGGGGGGTGTTGGGTGGGAGGGCGGGGCATTAACAGTCTGGTGCACAATGTCACTGTACAATTGTTTTCATTTTCAATCTCCTACATACACAAATGTTTACACACACCTAACAGCCCCCAAAAGCAGGGTGACAGGGATTCACAGGTCAATGGTACATTGTTAATCAAGAACTGTTGTTAATTGAACACACACACACACACACACACACACACACACACAAAAGCTCTAAAGCCCTGTGTTATACAGATTGCATCTAGATTTTCCCCTTACAAAAATCCTTTGAATACCTTCTTACCTGCGAGTGTTACACAGCCATGCAGTCCTTTGAAATACCTTTTTACCTGCGAGTGTTACACAGCCATACAATTTTCTATTCGTTTTATGATTTATAGTGAAAGCTGCAAATCTTTCTCATCCTAATGGATATCTCATGATGAAATCTGGGCTGCTCGATGCAGAGAGTAGAGGGAAGCCATGTAAGTTTTCTCTATTTTGGTTTTGTGCATACGACTTCCCTTATCTATAAAAGTGATTTGTCATTAGAATTCTGCCAGGGACATCTCCTTTGGAGGTGAGCGTTATTTCACAATGAAGTAAAAGAAGAAGAGAGCATAGAAAAAAGACAACAGAAAGAAAATAAAACACAAGGAAGATGGCTCCAGTAAATGGCTAAAGTGCAGAAAAACAAAAAAAAGAAATAATAAAAAAAGCATGCGTGCGCGCGCGCGCACACACACACACACACACACACACACACACACACACACACACAGACACACACACTCACACTGACTGACTGACTGAAACCATTTACTGTCAGATTAACATAGTGTTGTGCTCACACACACACACACACACACACACACACACACAGAGGAGAAAGAAAAAAATGTAGATGCAGCAGAACAAAAGACCAATAGAAGGAAAGCAATTCTTCTTCGCATTTGTATGTGTCGAAGTTTATTTGTGAAACGGCTCATTTCATGAAATGACCAGATTTTGCTTTATTTGAAAAATCGGCAGAAAAAACTGCCCATTTCACAAATAAGATACCACCATATTTAGGTAACAAAAGAAAATATAAATAGATGCTTATTTCAAGACATAAGCCAAAAAAAAAAAAAAAAAAAGGAAAATATTTCGATGCAAGTTTGCCTATCTCAGACTCTGGTGCGTGCGTGCATGCGTGTGTGTGTGTGTGTGCATGCATGTGTGCATGTGTGTGTGTGTGTGTGCATGCGCGCATGCATGTGTGCATGCATGTGTGTGTGTGTGTGTGTGTGTGTGTGTGTGTGTGTGTGTGTGCGTGCACAAACTGATGTCCACTCATCTTCAATCACTGGTCCTAGACTATAAGTGGTGTACTTACGACAATATTCACAGAAGTGAACGCTTTCCATTTGTCCTGAAAATGGAACACTAAAGAAAGCTGCAGTTTACCTGAACACCTCAATTATCCAAAAACAAACCAGCACTTGTTTGCAGGATGTATCCAAAAAGAAATTACCACAGATATACTCATACAATGTGCCAAAGACAGTATTCCAAATTCATCCCATAAAGTGAAAACGTCTAAAACACCTTGGTTTACTTTCGAATGCCGACATATTACAAATGAATCCAAACGAGCTCAGCTTTGGGTTTCTCACAGACCATCAGCGCCTAACACTCAAGCCCATCAAAAACTGCTATCCAAGTCAAGACATACTTTTAAAATAAGCAAACATCAGTCTCCGAGAGACCTTTGCTCCAAGCTGCCTTCAAAAACACCCAAGAAAAAAATCTGGTAAATTATAAAGAAAATCGAAAGGAAAAGCACAGACCCATCCATTTGTCACATGAAGTTTGCAGATGCTCCAACTTGCAACAAACAAGCCATTGCTAATCTGCTGGCCTCCACCACTGAATGAAATTCATCCTTCATAATTACACCTGTTGCTTTCTTGAAAAATAAACAACTGAAAGAAAAATCACCCTGCAACTTTTCCTCGGACAACACCAACGTCTACTTTCTGCCATTTTTAATCAATGAACTGAAATCAACTCTGCAAACCTGTAGAAATTCTGCTCCTGGCCTTAATGATGTCTGGGAGCCAGAATAACTCAGTGGTAGAGCACTGGACTTGTAATCTTGTTGATCCTGGGTTGTGGATTTGAATCTCTGCAGGGCTGTCTCGGTAGAGGGGGATTTTTCCCTTGGAGCTGACACTGGTTCTGACTCCATTTCCAATGCAGGCCTTCAAATAAAGACTATAAACCGAGGGTTCCGTGTGTGAAGGCACCCATAACATCTTGCACACACATGAAATCCCATCACCAGCTTTTGGAAGAGAAGACCAGTTTGGCCATTGGTATGGATGACATGTTACACATAGCATGCACCCTGCAGGAGAAATGGAAAGAATGAAGGAACTAAGGAAATCGAGTGAATGATATTGACTACAGGACATGAGAAACAACTGAATGAAGTGCCAGCTGGCAGTTCTTCAGTCGGCACTACCCAGGTAGACAGCCTGTTGTGTAACCGTGTGTGTGCATTGTAAAGTGCTTAGATCTTGGTCTCTAGCCAAGGACAGGCGCTATGTAAGTATTTATGATAATGATAATTACCAACTTTTATAAGATCTCCCTGAAACCTATCTCCAGACCCTTCTAAAAGTATATAATCATACCTGGATCACACTGTCAGGTACTTTGTGCCCTTTTTTCACGACTGACTTGACTGTGCTTCAAAGGCTTATTTCTGGGCTTACAATTTGCTGCTTTCTTCTGCCATCATAGATTTTCCTGACTTCAGACTAAAGGCCACCTACACGTCTGAAATTTAGCAGAAACAGCCCATGATTCAAACAAACAACAAAAAACACACCACCTTTTCCTCGTGAATACTGGGCCTTGATTGCAACTTCCTATGGATACCTATGGTTATTCTATAATTACAGTGAAAATGTGTATGACCACTGTACAATTTGTCATATTTCAATATGATTCTATGTGATATGGGCAAATAAAAGGCCTGACAACTGCTCATCCGCCTCAGTTCTTGGGCAGCTGAAAACATTCCTAGCTCCTGCGCAAAAGCTGTTGTTTCTTCATAACTCAGTAGAACTGTAAAGACAGAGCGCAGCAAACGAATTTGCCATTACCTGATATGTGGACAGTCAAGTAAACTGAAGAGGAAGAACAATTCTACTGGGACAGTATGAACGTCTGATCAATGAACAGAGAAATTAAGAAATACTGCTTTCAATGTTTCTTTTCCCCCAACTGGAACCAGCATTGTGAATCATACTTTTATATTAAAGAAAACAATGACAGCAACAACAATGACAACAAGGAATGCGGCGTATGCCTAAACAACAGCCGGAACAATCTGCCAAATTGCGTTGTGATTCATAAAACTGTAGCTGCGCCACAACAGTTTTCAGAAGGCTCAAAATGTCCAAGACCTCTCCAGACTTGTCCTGACCAATCACCGACTGTCACGATTCCACACAATGCTGCCCTGTATATGTTCATGCTTTGCAATGGTTACTCAACCATCATCTCTGTAGCCAGTCAAGGCCTTAAAACATGACAGCACTAGCTACGCTTCACCACACACTATGCGCCATCAAAATTGGAAATGTGAAAGATGCTTCTAATGCAATATGTCTCCTGCGCTTACGTTATTCTTGTATGTTAATTTTCTTAGCATTTTGAGGACTTTAGTTGTCTTCTGACCCTTCAGTCCAATGCTACCTTGACTATTTGACGGTGGTCTACAGTAAATACACACAAACCACAAAACTGAAGAACTGAATCATGATGACAGCTCAACCAATTTGAAGTTTTCTGCATGGAACTGAGCAAACATCAAGGGAAGCAAGTGCTGCATGAATCTGATCTAATCTTCATTCCCCCTTCCTCTCCCTTTCTCACACACACACACAACACACACACACACACACACACACACACACACACACACACACACACACAACACACACACACACACACACACACACACACACACACAGAGAAACACACACACACACCATCAATATTTGCACATTTCTTAAAAGTTGCATTCAAATATATCTCTCCTCAAATATTGCGTTGCCCCATTTCTCAATGTAAGGAGCCATTTTCTTGCTCATTTCATGAAATAAACTTGAGGTTCACTTTCTGTGAAATAGGCAAACTATCCACACATTTCATGAAATTAGCTACAAATGTGACACAACACATGCACATGCTTTCCATGAATGATGTATGAACTTCGTACATGCGCAATGATCTCTGAATAAGGACTTCAACGTGCATAGGTAAGGACACTGGGAGGAATCTTTAAATTTTCAGCGCATCTGAAAGCTGAATTCACTTCTGTACTAAGATACATGCACTTGTGATGTGTGTTACTACATGCATACCCCGTGATTTAAAGTTGTCAAATCAGAATGAGCAGAAAGGAACTTTTTGAGCAAGCATGGCTGGCAGAGAAAAAGGGAAAATGACTTGTGAACAGTTGTCAAATGGGAAAGTTCCAGTCAAAAGCCATTCCCATGTTGGGATTCCTGAAAAAGGGTGACAACCTAGGTCAGGCATTGTGCTGTGAAGACTGGGCTTCCACTGTTGAATGTCGTGACAGCTAAAGAGCAAGCTGCACATCACAAGGCTCGTACACATGGGTTACAGTGTGTTTGGGCACTTTCTTTTTTTTTTTTCTTTTTCTTTTTTAATCAAATTTTAATCAAATAAGCATAGATGTTACAGATGCATCAAAAGAGGACAGTGCGCAGAGATTTCAACGCATAATTGGCATGCAACTGTAGGACACAAAACTACATACACAAAGTATTCCTCATCATTCATAGCAATTTAAATGAAAACAATAGAACATAAAGAAGAAAACGTACATGAAAAACAGTTGACCTACTATGCAAATGTTTGACAATTAAGTAAGCTTACATTGTAAAACACACAACATTTTGTTGGAACTGGTTATCTCATATATTGGAACTGTGTGGAATTTTGTTCTGTTGTATATAACTTTTTAAAAAAAAAAGGGAAGATGGCTAAGAAAAAAATACATGTATCTCACCCTCTAGTGAGGGTTATCAATAAAAATAATAATGAGAATTCAACAACCAAAGATTTAGGGCATAACTGTTGGCTAAAAAGCATTTTCTCTGTGGAAAACATTGGAGTTACTCTTCTATTTTTCAGAAACCAACAGGAGAAGTTGTAAGCAATAAATGTAATTGTCAATACAACAGTCACCAGAGCAAAGACTGGCAAATGTCATCATACCTTAAGTAGTTTTCTACTAAATGGGAACTTATCTAAAGCTTATGCATTGTTTTCTGAGCACTTTCATTCGATCATAATGTATGACGATTGTGTGTACCTGTGAAAAACCGGAACCTTGAGTCGTTCAGGAGCCTCTCCACCTTGATATCCACGCTGCATGCAAAATGGCGCATGTGTTCTAAGTCTGGCTGCCTGTCAGCTGATGTGTCTCCATAGTTCTTCCCAGCAGCCCGCATCACTCCGCAACACATTTTTGGAGACGTTCTTTCCAACATCCATGGCAGCCTTGGCAATTTCAGCAATAAACAATAACAGCAACAGACATGACAACAATGTTACTATGACAACAACAGCAACATCAACAACAGCAAGAGATCTGACAACAAAGTTTCCTGATGCCAATATCAACAGCTACATGATAATATGGTGGACAATGTTTCCTCTCTCCCTCTCTCTCTCTCTCATTCTCTTTCTTTTCTTGGTCTGTCTTTCAGTCTGTCTGTATGTCTTTCTTTCTCTCTCTCTCTTTCTCTGTCTCTCTCTCTTCTGTGTCCATCTATCTGTGTGTCTCTCTCACCTTGACCTGATGAAGAAGTAGTGTGCTCGCATTGTCGTGCTCCAAACTCTGTGGATAAAGCAAAATACACATTGTGACTATTTTTCTTTTGTTTCTTTTCACTGCGGAAGGATCCACATACATAATCAACATTTTTTTTTTTTTACCTTTTTCTTTTTTTTTTTTTTTTTTTTTTTTTACGTGAGAACTGATAAATGGTATCCACTTAAAAGCTGAGCATTCTTTTTTTCTCTAGTGCACCGTATTTGAAATCCCTCATGTAAACAAGCAGATGAATCCAGGTGTATGATATATAAACTCGCAGAGGACAAGTGTTTAACTTGCAGCTAGTTCAGGAGCTACATGGTGCTCAGGGTGGCGGTGCTTGGGCCTCAGTTTGTAAGAGACAGTCTTGCCTCAGAACGGCCACAGAACAGCCAGACACTTATGACAGCTTTGACACTACTACTGCTACTAGTCCTGGACACTCAGACACTGACAGAGTGAGAGACTCTGACTAGGAGCTGATAGTACTAAAGAGGACTTGGAAAAATTCCTGACCAGACCTCCAAGCCAGTGTCTGGACTGACCCCGGTGAAGTAGGGTGCATGTGTGTGACAATGCGAGTGCTGAATCATATAAACAAATACTCCAAAGTGTTGGGTATACACTTTATGACAAATACTCCAAAGTGTTGGGTATACACTTTATGACAATGTTGCTGCCTATCAAATTAACCACTGTCAGCAATGCAATATTATGTTCTTTTCAGTTTTTCTTTTCATTCATTCTTTACTTATTTACTTATTCATTTCTCTTTACTTATTTACTTATTCATTTCGCTGATTTACTAAAGTCCTGTAGCATGTGAAGTTGAAATAATATGCAGACTGGGTTTGTACTTCAACAAACTTCGCATTTTCATGATCGGCTCAGTTCAAGAGATCTTTTGGACCTCAGATTACAAAACTTTTGTTTTGTTAGTCAAAGGAAAACAATCTGTTGACATCGTATCAGCGTATGCTGGGCATTAAAAATCACTCCTTATCATAGGAAATGTTGACTGTTAACAGGACAATGTCATTCCTAGTAGCGATGACAATGAACCCTGCAAGGCTCCAAATGAGGAGACTATTATGTAATCAACTTGGACCACAACGGATGCAAGGAAACTTTTCACTCATGAACCACAATTATGATTTATCAGAAATGTCGTCACACACACTGACCGCTCGTCCCAGTATGTCAGCTGTCTGGCCTTTCTCACAGCTTTATTGAACAGATCAGTGTACACCACAGTAACAAACCTCTGACTGAAATGACCCACTTTGTACAGGAACACAATCACCCATGTATCAGCATGTCATAAAAACATATAATGAATGAAATGAAGGAGGTTGCATGAGAAAATGTGTCATCACTGCGCTGAAAAGAGACACATGCTTTAGCATGTTACATATGTGTTTTTTACAAACCTACACTCACTAACAATATCAGATTAAAGCAAATACCTGACTGGACTACAAATCAAGCAGAAAGTAACTTTCAAAGCAAAATCAATATCAGAAAAAATATCTGTCACAGACATGCCTGATAAATGTGGCAGAAATGCCTTGAGTCTTGTCAGTTTTGTTTCCCCGCATATGCATTTTGTTGCAGAGCTATATTTAGTTCTAAAAGCATCCAGTTTCAATCGATGAAATACTGAAACGAAGTTTCTGTATTGATGCATATCATAAATGTGCAGATTTTGGATGCTTTTGAAATGATCAATACTAAAAAGAGGGTTATTTTGTGTCTGAACATGAGTAACAGCTTTGTTGTTCTGCCCATTTCTGAAATATTCCCAAGCTGTTTGTTTTTTTAAAATTTGTTGACTCTCTTTCAAAGTGAACGGTATGGAAATAGTTTGTACCCTCGTTCCATTTTCAGCGCCTTTTTTCGCACATCTGTCAGCAAGTTCATTGCCCGAAATTCCACAGTGTGAAGGAACCCAGAAGAAAGTTATATCTGTTCCTTTACATATCAAGAAGACGTGGATTAAATGTTGAATTTCCTTCAAAATAAAGTTATCTGAATTTGAATTAAAAAACTGATCGATCGATTGTAAACACTGACAGCGAATCTACACAAAACAACACTTGAAAAATTGACTGCGGTAAATCAATTAGAAATGTCAACGCCATAAGTATCGCTATCATTTCAGCTACGAATATGGAGCGATATTTTCCAATGAAATATGCTTTTTGTACTTCAGCGATGGAATAACAAATGCTGACCCGGCCTCTTTGTTACTCATCAACGATCCATCTGTGTACACCTTAAGATGGTTAGAATATCTATCTTGCATTTGCATCTTCGTTAAATAAGACAAGATGTAAGGCTGATTGCTTTCTTTGTATCAGTGTAATCAAGATCAAACTTCGCCCTCTTTCTTTCCCAAGTTGGAATGGGATCTATAAGAGACGTTTTTTGACAAAGACGTAACATCTATATTACTTTTTTCTTAAACAAATCAGCAGCCATGGTTGAACATTTCATTAAATATTTTGCCAGTGATAGATTCCTATATTCATTTAAAGGTAAAACGTCTATTTCTCTGTATGTCCCCAATGTGGAGTAAATAAAGGACAGGTAGCGATGCTCAACAATGTGGAACTGTGTGTGTGTGTGTGTGTGTGTGTGTGTGTGTGTGTGTGTGTGTGAGTCTCTGTGTGTGTGTCTCTGTGTGTGTAAGAGTGTGTGTGTGTGTGAGTGTGTGTGAGTGCGTGCGTGTGTGTGTGTGTGTGTGTGTGCATGCGCGTTTGTGCATGTGTGTGTGTTATGTGTGTTTTTGTGCAAAACCAGCATGCATGTACATGCATGTATCAGCATCGGCTGTTAATCTGTTGGTGCTGTATTGAAAATGTTTTTTTAAGGCAAATTATCATACAGTAAACACATATGCTAACTATGAACAGAGGGGGAAAAAATAATAGCCTACTTCTTCAAACAGTTTCCACAAATTTCAGACTGAGGAAGCCATGTAGGTTGATATCGAGGTCCAGAAAGAGCTGAACAAACTCCCCTTTCAAGTCCACAAGGGCCCTCCTCATTGAGGTCTTCTCTGCATCCTCAGACTGCAAGCACTCACACACACACACACACACACACACACACACACACACACACACACACACACACACACACACAATCAATAGACTCAGATGAAGTATCTGTAATAAATAAGCAACAAAAAAAGAACAGCCAAGAAACATAGATTGAAAGGGGTACAGACAGAAATGAGAAAAAAAGAACAAGAGAGAGAGAGAGGGGAATATGTATATGTGTGTGTGTGTGTAATGTATATATATATATATACATATATATATATATATGTGTGTGTGTGTGTGTGTGTGTGTGTGTGTAGAGAGAGAGAGAGAGAAGAGAGAGAGAGAGAGAGAACTGAACTGAACTGAACACTGAATAGTTTCAATGTCATTAGCCTTGATGACACGGGGATACAAAGTAAAAGCAAATAATGCAAACAATAAACCCACAACGAACATGAATTGAAACAATGCTACTATCTCAACATCCATGGATGCATTCACACATGAAAAGCAATAGTAAATGCCAAACTCTACCATCCATCTATAACTACATTAAATGTATGTATTAGAGAGACAGACAGGCAGACAAACAAACACAGAACAAGAAAAAAAAGAAAGAAGAAAAAAAAAAGAGGAATATCAAATGACAATGAAAACTGAAAGAAACAACAACAAAAATGGCTTGACAAAAATGAGGAGAAATGAAAAAAAAAAAAAAAAAGGAATGATGAACAAAGGAGGAAAATGAAACAGACAGAAGGAAACAAAAAGAGGAATCGACATCAATTTGTGAACATTTGTATGTGTGCATGTGTGTGCGTGTGTACATAAGTGTACTTCTTTGCAGATTTGCAGGCCCATGTGTATACAATTATACATGAATGAATTTGAGTGTTTCATCACCATGAATGTTGCCTGACGTTCTAATAATATCTAGTAATCTGTTAACATCATCAAACAACTGCTAGGTAAATTCACTTTTTTGTATTTAAGTACGTTCACACACACACACACACACACACACACACTCACACACACACACATGAATGCATGCACACAAGCTAACTAACATATACAGGGGTGCAAGTCCTCTGAATTAAACTGGAATTCTGGAATAAGAAAATTTTGAAAAACTGCCCCCAAGCCAGCAAGTCCCCGCTTGCACTTATGCAGGACCTCAGTTCAGTGAGATTTCACTGGGACGCTTTCCAGTATCTAGATATTTTGAAAAAAAAATAATTTCTCCCTAGCTCATCTTGAACATACTTTATTTCATGACTCAAATTTGAATATAATTCAAATGGTCTGGAATGAAAATTAATGACCAGTGTAACCGTCATCTACTTGGTGTATAGTTATATAATCTTAAAAGAATAGTCATGATACTGAACCCTAGGCTGCACACCAAAAACTAATGCACCAAGACCTTGCTTAAAAAGCCGAGTACTACTTACAGACAGGCACAATCATATTGTTTAGCCAGGTGTTAAAACTGTGCATGAATTTCTTGATGACCCTTCACTGACAGAATGTTTTGTTTGAGAGTTACCTCCCCCCTTATCTCTGTTGAGTGATGAAATCTTGATTATTTCATGTAAACTCTTCAAAATGTGAATGCCCCAGAACCTATATGATTATTATATACACGTCACTGAAGTAACAAAAATGAATGTGTTTTATTTGTTACAACTATAGTGGGCAGAAAAGCCCATATTTTCTCTCTAAAACTGATATTTTGCACAATTAATCTTGTCGCCATTTTTCATCCTCTGCCAGCCAAACCTTGAGTATCTCTTGACTTTGCAAAAGGTATGAGAAAACCTAGAATCAAAAAAACTTACAATAAAAGTAAAAGCATGTAAGCTCTCATTTCGTATACTGCCTGCCTAGGATATTCTCCGCACAAGCTTGCGACTATATGAAAAGACTGACTGTGCTGACCTCTCTTGAACAGTCACCTTCTTTGTTCCACTCTGTCGTTGTCAGAGGTGTTTTGTGCTAAACTGTCAGTCTACGAAATTCAGACTTCCAGATCGAAATTTTGTTAATGACTCCATTTCTACGATATATACAACTGAAAATGTATAAAAATCATGATGGGAAGTCCGTTTCAACAGAGTATTTTTTTAATCGAAAAATCATATCAAAAGCTCATGTCAACACGCAGGTGAGGGGGAAAGCCAGTCGTTTTTTTTGTATCATTTTAAAGGACAAAGTTCTCTGCTCAGACACAGTCTTGTGTAATTAAATTTATATGTGAGAAAAGAGTGAAAATGCCTGGTATTCATTCACTATGAAATTACTGTGCTGTTTGGCAATTATTATCACAATAGAGAAAAATATGACACAGATCATTAACAGTGGGTTCATTCTCTGACTTTAATCACTAATGATTTCATAAAACAACAAAATTATCAAATGCGACATGCTTCGTTTTATTCCTTGGGTTCTAAGGTTTTCATCAATGATAAATATGTATGAATGCTTTGAACAGATGGCAATCCAGTCAAAACAGAAGCTGTGACAGACAGAACAAATTTCTGTCAGTTCATGCCTCACCAGGCCCGTTTTGTCTTTCAAAAAGACTTGCAGACTCAGCCTAACTAAGCAGGTGCCATGTAAACTGTTCATTTCAGTTGGAATTTGACTGCAGTTTTTCATATGAGCATTCTTTCTTCAATAGGATCAGGGAAAAGCTGTGTGCAGGCTGCACACCAAAAATCAATGCGCTAAGGTTTTGCTTAAGAAGTTGAATACTTATAGATAGGCGCAATTATTTTGCTGTGAGAATTTTTGTTTTGTCTGAAAGTTGTTTTACTTCTTTTATTTCATATGTCTATCAATGTACATGCCAGGTGGTTCCAAGCAGACAAATTAATATGGAAGTGATGGAACTGTTCTGGGGAGACCACATGGTGTAAAGATAGGGTCGCAGGTGAGTGCGAAGGCCTGAAATGTGATGTCAGGTAAGAAGTAGATCATGTATTTCTAGACTGTGAATGATTTCATTGGCATTGGCAGAAATGCTTAAAAGCAAGTGAAATGATTGGCGGAGGGCTGTTCATTCTATCTATTATCAGAGTTTTCAGTTCAAATTTCAGCTACACCTCAAAACATTTACATAAAGTATATAGCCATTTAGTGCAAAATCCTCATTGTGGGTCTGGCCTCAGTCAGGAAGGTCTTAAAAATCAGTCCAGAAACAAACTGCCAGTCAGTCCAGAAACAAAACTGCCTCTCAGTCCAGAAACAAACTGCCTCCTCTCAGTCCAGAAACAACTGCCAGTCAGTCCAGAAACAAACTGCCAGTCAGTCCAGAAACAAACTGCCTCTCAGTCCAGAAACAAACAAACAGCCTCTCAGTCCAGAAACAAACAGCCAGTCGGTCCAGAAACAAACAACTCAGTTCAGAAACAAAACAGCCTCTCAGTCCAGAAACAAACAGCCTGTCGGTCCAGAAACAAACTGCCTCTCAGTCCGGAAACAAACTGCCTCTCAGTCCAGAAACAAAACTACCTCTCAGTCCAGAAACAAACTACCTGTCGGTCCAGAAACAAACTACCTGTCAGTCCAGAAACAAACTGCCTTCAGTCCAGAAACAAACAACTCAGTCCAGAAACAAACTGCCTTCAGTCCAGAAACAAACAAACAAAAAAAACTCAGACAGTCCACATAGGTCATAGCTTTCTGCCATTTATTTCTTGCATTCTCTTTTTCATTTTTCTTCCCGATTCACTGAGAAATCAAATGACAGTGGGTGTGTAGACTGTTGCATTTCTAGTTAATCTGTTGCAAAGATATCGTCTTTAATTCATTCTAGATTTTGATTTCAGAATTCTTCAGTACTACAACAGCCCATTGTGATAAATTTCAGGATTATCAGGATGGATGGGATGGTCTTAATCCAAATTCAGGTCTGGTGGGACAGCCCCGATTCATATTCAAGATTGGAGACCCACCCCCACTTGCATCCTGCATACACAAACACAAAACACACACACACACACACACACAGAGCGAGAGAGAGAGAGAGAGAGAGGCATACACACACACACACACAGCGAGAGAGAGAGAAAGGCATGCACACACACACACACACACACACACACACACACACACACACACACACACACGCACCTGCCATATTTCAACATTGATTGAGCCCAGAGACAGGTGATCTTTAACAAAGTCAAGGCAGTTCCACTTCACTGCAGAATCCAGCTGAACAGGCAGAGGCCTGGTAGCTGCAAGTCAAAAAACATCATGTGCTGACACAAACACAGCCTTCACCACAAGGCACATAGCTGACACACACTCACAAGTTTCTGTCTCTTTCAAAGGCAGCAACACCTTGCCATTGCAAGAGTAGTCATCCTGGTGTAGGAAATCATTGGACTACACCAGCTGCAAGTGGAACATGACTAAAGAAGCATTAAATACTATCCCAAACTAGATGAACACTCACGTCAATATGAGAAAGGTGGAGTTGTCGACACTGAATGAGAAGATTGATAGGATCCATGAAGAAGACAGATACAATAAAGTTGAAACTGAACTAAAAGATGCTAGAGCCAAATACTTCCAAATCATGTGAAAAACATACAGCCTTCACTAGGGCTCTGAATGAAGTTTTGAACTCCCACGGTCATGTGGCATTTAAAGGAATTGATTTCAACTGTGAAATAAAAAGTGTGCACTTCACACAAAGGAACGAAATGAAACTGAATGCAGTTGAGAAGTACCCAGTTATCACTCTCTGTGACAACCATCCTGAGAGAATGGGTTATCACACTGTTATTTCTGTTAGCAACCTGGCATCTGTGAGTGAGTACATGGCGATGGTATCTGTGAGCGTGTACATGTCGAGTATGACAACAGTCCTTGTTGAGTCAGGTAAGCATGGGAAATAAAAAGTATTTGAAGGCTCTAGCTTCATGTGTTTTGTTTGCTCACTTTTAGCCTTATGTGTTTGCTCACTTTCCTTAGTACACACACACACAGATACAAAGATAGATATGTCACACCTTATATTGACAAATGAGTGGGACTTAAAAAACAGACTACCCTCAATTGTGGAACCAACCAGCAGGGAGTAATCATGAACCATTCTTGGAAACGTGCGCCGTGGTGACACAGGATGCAGGGACACAACGGGACATTCCATTCAGACATCAAGGGACATAACTGCTCTCTGGCCGATGCCATTGAGTAATGGCCACAGGATGTGACACTAAACAACCTCCAAGGGAGCGCCCATGGATTTATCAGCCCTATTTCATGGCTGCTGAACCCACTGGCGAAAGACTCCACTGTCAAGCACCTGCCGTGGGCATCCCGCAGCCTCACTCGCAGCTCTTCCGCTCACAGGTGAGAAACAGCACAATCCCAGCCATAGCCAAGTTTTCACCTCAAAAGGTCTTGAGTATACACACCCACTTAAAAGAAAAGAACTAATCGCAGGAAGAGTTGGATGAACAAAAAGAATGGGAAAAGACAGGTATCCTTATAGCTGGAAATGTAATTGCCTATCTCCTGCCTCTGTTTATCCTTCTACCAAGTTCGATTGCAGTCAGACCCTTACTTGCTGAGTTGACCCATATGTTAAGGTCTACCAACCACATGCACACAAAACTGCATGATGTACATATGTGAGTCTAAATGCCGAAGAGCATATTCTTTACGCTCCTTTGACGGCTCTATATTTTTCTAAAGTCTAATAAAAAGAAACGAAACGAAGTGATTACATATAACACATACGAAACCAACACATTCAGAATGGGTTAAGCAGACCTTTCAGTATCAACACCAGCATGAGCTCACATGCACTACCAACATACCTGCTGACACACACATACAGGCATGGACAAGTACAACACATGTGCGTAGCCCACCCCAACCTACCCCTCTCGCCACCCCTTTTCAAACTTCCCACCGCTCCCAATACACCCACATCTCCAAACACACCCAACATCCATACCATGTTCTCCCCCTCCTTCCCCCAGTCTATTTCTTCTCTCCATCCCTATCCCACATGTCTCCCTGTCCCCTTCCCTACCTGTCACTTCCCCTGTATACACATACACACACCAGCACACAATGCAAAGAAGCCTTCACACAGTGAACTGGATGAACAGGAAGAATGAGACAGACAGGGATCCTTACATAGGGCACAGCGGAGGAGAGTGAAGAAGAACACTTCGTCAGCCTTTCTCTGTAGATTCCTGCTGCTCCACGTCGAAAAAGAAATGGATCTACAAACGTACAGTACAATTCAGTCTCAGACCATATCTACACCCAAAGATCTTTCGAAATTATCATGTAATCCAAAACCAGTTGTCTGATTTTATATTTCATTTCAGGTTTTTTCTTTCGTGTGAAGTAGTTTGGTTTCATCAACTTCATCAAACTATTCTTGTTTGATAAATCATGAATAGTAATAATATAGTATCTGAGTAGTGTCTTTCTTCCTAAAAATTACACATTGTGCTTTCATACACCACTGATGTCTTCATTCACTCACATGTAATAACTAACTTCATACAGAATTTACTGAGTACACAAATGCATGGCTGAAAAGATAAGTTTTTAAACTGTGCTTTTAAAAACAGGTAAGGTATACAGATTTTGTTTAAAGTGTAAGGCAGTTAGTTCCAAACAGTTTGGGTAGCGATGTTAAAGCAACAGCTCACAATTTTAGATTCTGCCTCAGGATCTCTAGGAGTTTCTGACCGTAAGGGCAGAAGGGAAGTGACTGGCCGTTACAGAGCCTAGAGGACAGGCACTGTGGAAAAGCACCATCCAAGAGGGTGAGGGTCAGTATGTTGCTTACAGACCCAGCCCGACCGCAAACACCATCAAAGAAAACGGGAGGCGAGGGACGTACTCAGCTTGCATGGAAGGCATACATTTAACAGGCCAGCCAGTGGAAGCTCCTTCTTCAGCGTAGTGTGATGTTGATCCGCTTGATTACGACCAAGAGCCAGGCTGTGCTGTTGACTGTTTCAGTCAAGTGATGCCAGGAAATCTGTTCTGGAGCAAACCAAAAAAGTGAATGGCGACATTCATGGAAGCTGAAAAGTAAATACAGAGAACTTAAAAAA
>JADBJO010014211.1:17500-21816 GCA_016801955.1 Conus betulinus | reverse complement strand
ATATGTAAAGGAACAGATATAACTTTCTTCTGGGTTCTTTCACACTGTGGAATTTCGGGCAATGAACTTGCTGACAGATGTGCGAAAAAAGGCGCTGAAAATGGAAACGAGGGTACAAACTATTTCCATACCGTTCACTTTGAAAGAGAGTCAACAAATTTTAAAAACAAACAGCTTTGGGAATATTTCAGAAATGGGCAGAACAAAGCTGTTACTCATGTTCAGACACAAAATAACCCTCTTTTTAGTATTGATCATTTCAAAAGCATCCAAAATCTGCACATTTATGATATGCATCAATACAGAAACTTCGTTTCAGTATTTCATCGATTGAAAACTGGATGCTTTTAGAACTAAATATAGCTCTGCAACAAAATGCATATGCGGGGGGGGAAACAAAACTGACAAGAGATCATGTTTTGTTCGAATGTACACACACACACTTGTATGCAACATGAACAAACTCTATCTATCTCCCTCTATTTGTATGTCTATCTCTCCTTTTTCGTCTAATATCACATAGTTTGTGAAAAGATTAAATTTTAAATTAAAGTACTACTACTGCTTCTCTCTTGCCGCGCACTCTCTCTGTTCCCCCCTTCACCCCCCCCCCCCCCCCCTTCACCCCACAGTACCCCTCCCCTCTTCCCTTTTAAGCTGGAAATCCACAAAAACAACATATGTAACATGCTAAAGCATGTGTCTCTTTTCAGCGCAGTGATGACACATTTTCTCATGCAACCTCCTTCATTTCATTCATTATATGTTTTTATGACATGCTGATACATGGGTGATTGTGTTCCTGTACAAAGTGGGTCATTTCAGTCAGAGGTTTGTTACTGTGGTGTACACTGATCTGTCAATAAAGCTGTGAGAAAGGCCAGACAGCTGACATACTGGGACGAGCGGTCAGTGTGTGTGACGACATTTCTGATAAATCATAATTGTGGTTCATGAGTGAAAAGTTTCCTTGCATCCGTTGTGGTCCAAGTTGATTACATAATAGTCTCCTCATTTGGAGCCTTGCAGGGTTCATTGTCATCGCTACTAGGAATGACATTGTCCTGTTAACAGTCAACATTTCCTATGATAAGGAGTGATTTTTAATGCCCAGCATACGCTGATACGATGTCAACAGATTGTTTTCCTTTGACTAACAAAACAAAAGTTTTGTAATCTGAGGTCCAAAAGATCTCTTGAACTGAGCCGATCATGAAAAATGCGAAGTTTGTTGAAGTACAAACCCAGTCTGCATATTATTTCAACTTCACATGCTACAGGACTTTAGTAAATCAGCGAAATGAATAAGTAAATAAGTAAAGAGAAATGAATAAGTAAATAAGTAAAGAATGAATGAAAAGAAAAACTGAAAAGAACATAATATTGCATTGCTGACAGTGGTTAATTTGATAGGCAGCAACATTGTCATAAAGTGTATACCCAACACTTTGGAGTATTTGTCATAAAGTGTATACCCAACACTTTGGAGTATTTGTTTATATGATTCAGCACTCGCATTGTCACACACATGCACCCTACTTCACCGGGGTCAGTCCAGACACTGGCTTGGAGGTCTGGGTCAGGAATTTTTCCAAGTCCTCTTTAGTACTATCAGCTCCTAGTCAGAGTCTCTCACTCTGTCAGTGTCTGAGTGTCCAGGACTAGTAGCAGTAGTAGTGTCAAAGCTGTCATAAGTGTCTGGCTGTTCTGTGGCCGTTCTGAGGCAAGACTGTCTCTTACAAACTGAGGCCCAAGCACCGCCACCCTGAGCACCATGTAGCTCCTGAACTAGCTGCAAGTTAAACACTTGTCCTCTGCGAGTTTATATATCATACACCTGGAATTCATCTGCTTGTTTACATGAGGGATTTCAAATACGGTGCACTAGAGAAAAAGAATGCTCAGCTTTTAAGTGGATACCATTTATCAGTTCTCACGTAAAAAAAAAAAAAAAAAAAAAAAAAAGAAAAAAGGTAAAAAAAAAAAATGTTGATTATGTATGTGGATCCTTCCGCAGTGAAAAGAAACAAAAGAAAAATAGTCACAATGTGTATTTTGCTTTATCCACAGAGTTTGGAGCACGACAATGCGAGCACACTACTTCTTCATCAGGTCAAGGTGAGAGAGAGACACACAGATAGATGGACACAGAAGAGAGAGAGACAGAGAAAGAGAGAGAGAGAAAGAAAGACATACAGACAGACTGAAAGACAGACCAAGAAAAGAAAGAGAATGAGAGAGAGAGAGGGAGAGAGGAAACATTGTCCACCATATTATCATGTAGCTGTTGATATTGGCATCAGGAAACTTTGTTGTCAGATCTCTTGCTGTTGTTGATGTTGCTGTTGTTGTCATAGTAACATTGTTGTCATGTCTGTTGCTGTTATTGTTTATTGCTGAAATTGCCAAGGCTGCCATGGATGTTGGAAAGAACGTCTCCAAAAATTGTTGCGGAGTGATGCGGGCTGCTGGGAAGAACTATGGAGACACATCAGCTGACAGGCAGCCAGACTTAGAACACATGCGCCATTTTGCATGCAGCGTGGATATCAAGGTGGAGAGGCTCCTGAACGACTCAAGGTTCCGGTTTTTCACAGGTACACACAATCGTCATACATTATGATCGAATGAAAGTGCTCAGAAAACAATGCATAAGCTTTAGATAAGTTCCCATTTAGTAGAAAACTACTTAAGGTATGATGACATTTGCCAGTCTTTGCTCTGGTGACTGTTGTATTGACAATTACATTTATTGCTTACAACTTCTCCTGTTGGTTTCTGAAAAATAGAAGAGTAACTCCAATGTTTTCCACAGAGAAAATGCTTTTTAGCCAACAGTTATGCCCTAAATCTTTGGTTGTTGAATTCTCATTATTATTTTTATTGATAACCCTCACTAGAGGGTGAGATACATGTATTTTTTTCTTAGCCATCTTCCCTTTTTTTTTTAAAAGTTATATACAACAGAACAAAATTCCACACAGTTCCAATATATGAGATAACCAGTTCCAACAAAATGTTGTGTGTTTTACAATGTAAGCTTACTTAATTGTCAAACATTTGCATAGTAGGTCAACTGTTTTTCATGTACGTTTTCTTCTTTATGTTCTATTGTTTTCATTTAAATTGCTATGAATGATGAGGAATACTTTGTGTATGTAGTTTTGTGTCCTACAGTTGCATGCCAATTATGCGTTGAAATCTCTGCGCACTGTCCTCTTTTGATGCATCTGTAACATCTATGCTTATTTGATTAAAATTTTGATTAAAAAAGAAAAAGAAAAAAAAAAAGAAAGTGCCCAGAACACACTGTAACCCATGTGTACGAGCCTTGTGATGTGCAGCTTGCTCTTTAGCTGTCACGACATCAACAGTGGAAGCCCAGTCTTCACAGCACAATGCCTGACCTAGGTTGTCACCCTTTTTCAGGAATCCCAACATGGGAATGGCTTTTGACTGGAACTTTCCCATTTGACAACTGTTCACAAGTCATTTCCCCCCCTTTTTTCTGTGCCAGCCATGCTTGCTCAAAAAGTTCCTTTCTGCTCATTCTGATTTGACAACTTTAAATCACGGGGTATGCATGTAGTAACACACATCACAAGTGCATGTATCTTAGTACAGAAGTGAATTCAGCTTTCAGATGCGCTGAAAATTTAAAGATTCCTCCAGTGTCCTTACCTATGCACGTTGAAGTCCTTATTCAGAGATCATTGCGCATGTACGAAGTTCATACATCATTCATGGAAAGCATGTGCATGTGTTGTGTCACATTTGTAGCTAATTTCATGAAATGTGTGGATAGTTTGCCTATTTCACAGAAAGTGAACCTCAAGTTTATTCATGAAATGAGCAAGAAAATGGCTCCTTACATTGAGAAATGGGCAACGCAATATTTGAGGAGAGATATATTTGAATGCAACTTTTAAGAAATGTGCAAATATTGATGGTGTGTGTGTGTTTCTCTGTGTGTGTGTGTGTGTGTGTGTGTGTGTGTGTGTGTGTGTGTGTGTGTGTGTGTGTGTGTGTGTGTGTGTGTGTGTGTGTGTGTGTGTGTGTGAGAAAGGGAGAGGAAGGGGGAATGAAGATTAGATCAGATTCATGCAGCACTTGCTTCCCTTGATGTTTGCTCAGTTCCATGCAGAAAACTTCAAATTGGTTGAGCTGTCATCATGATTCAGTTCTTCAGTTTTGTGGTTTGTGTGTATTTACTGTAGACCACCGTCAAATAGTCAAGGTAGCATTGGACTGAAGGGTCAGAAGACAACTAAAGTCCTCAAAATGCTAAGAAAATTAACATACAAGAATAACGTAAG
>JADBJO010014211.1:0-12500 GCA_016801955.1 Conus betulinus | reverse complement strand
ATGTCAGACCATAGCAGAATTTAAAGGAATTAGAGGAGGGCTGAGTGCCCTAATGGTTCTTGGGGTTAACAGTGGATTAGATATGGCTGTATTAGCCGCAAAAGAAATCCCTTACAACCATCAGCCCTGGTTGTGCGGATATCCCTTGAATAAAAGTTTTAGGAAGGGATTTTCGGAACGCCAGTAGGCTGCCTTCAGGAGGTGGTGCAAGGGGACAGAGTGCTGGAATGCTGACCTCATGGGCCCTGAGGAGATACGACGGGGAGATCCATGATGTTTGCAATTGGGCTGGCACAGAAGTCAGGCGTGAGGTGGAGCATCTGGGGTTGGAGTGGGGGCGACCCAAGCGAGGCTGTCTGAGCATTCCAAACATGTGCCCAGCTGGAGAGGGGGAGCCTTGGGGTCTGGGAGCCGGGACTGGGTCGGCCACCGTGGGGCGATGAGGATGAGCCTGGCTCTTACCAGTCTTGCTTACCTGATCACCTTGTGGGGGATCAGGAGCCTGTGGCTGATGACCCAGAGTTATGTCCAGTGTGCAACCAGGGAGTGGACATAACTCCGCCACTGGAGGAAGACGTTCCTCATGCACTAGTGGTGGCTGCACTTGTGCACGGTGGGGAGAGCGCCATGAGCCTGCATGCTATTAGTGGGGGAGGGGGGGGGGGGGGGGGGGGGTGCGGAGGAGCTAATAGCAGCAGTCTCATTGAGGCGAGTGACGGGTGCTGATATCGTAGCCATCCCGTCATCCATGCCGGTGTGTGCCTCGGTAAAGACCCCAGGGACCAAAGGTCACATGATGCGGCATGACAGGGAGAGAAGACGGGGTGGCCAAGCGTCGAAGATTCGCGCCGGTCGCCCGCGTCTTTGTGTGTCTCACCGTGCGTGTGAAGGGGAGAAGGCAAGCCAGCAGGTAAAATAGGGGGGGAGAAGGAGAATTCAAGAGCAAATTCTAAAACAGGCCTTCCCTAAATGAGGGGAGCCTTGCCTTTAGTTTAAAGAGGGATGTACAGAAAGGCACTTTGTAAGGTGGCAGCTTGCCTTTTGCCCTTCGGACGCCGCCATGATCGTGCATCCGCCGGTCGGTTAGAGGAGGTATCAAAATCATGGTTGCGCGTCCCCTCCGCGGAACCCCCCTCTACACCGGCCGTATTAATTTTTTCCGAAGCAAGAACTGTTCGTTCCCATGGAATCGGTATGCAGGTCCTCCGGGGCAAAGAGCGACTTTTAGAGAGAGACGTGCTCAACCCATCGTTACCTTCACCATGTTGGGCTATGGTGGCGGAACAAACACGGAGTACACGACCACAAAATGGAGACAAGGTGTGGATCGAGAGATCGGGAGGAAAACTTGATCGACCTTAAGATAATAACAATAACTAATGTGCAGGAGGAAACCTCCAGCCCACTAAACCTAGTAACAACTAGAAGAGGATGAACATGAGGTGAGGCAAGATGGCGGATCAAGAGACCAGGAGGGGTACTCGATCACTGAGCGCTAAGTGCTACAAAATAGAATAATAAAACGCCATGCATAAGCCTCACGCGACGATAGTACCAGGGTTTAGTGGAGACAAGGAGGTGGATCGAGAGATTGGGAGGAAAACTCGATCGACCTTAAGATAATTACAGTAACTATTGTTGAAGAGGAAACCTCCAGCACAAGGAAACTTAGGTACAACTAGAAGGAAGATGATCACGCAATGAGGCAAGATGGCAGATAGAGAGACCGGGGTGAGGTGAGGCAAGATGGCGGATCGAGTGACTGGCGGAGAACTCGATCGCCGAAAGCAACCCAACAACAGAGCGCGAGGATGAAAACAAAACAACAGAGCGCGAGGATAGGGAATACGATCGCCAAAAAGTAACCAAACAACAGAGCGCGAGGATGAAAACTAGCGCCCAGCGAGACCTCTTGAATCAAGAGGCTGTGAGGCAAGCTTGCTCGATCACTGAAAGCAACCAAAACAATAAAGCGCAAGAATACAAACAGCGCACAGCAAGACCTCCTGATTCAAGAGGCCATGAGGCAAGCCTGATCGAAAGAGAATTAAAATAACACGGATGTAACACAACATGCGAGAGTGTAAGGACCATAAATGATAGATCGTTAGTGGAATCATGAAAACTGAAAACTCACGCGAGCCGTCACGCAATAGAGCATCAAAATACATTAAAGAAATGCCAGCCGTAAGCCTCACGCGACAATAGTACCCAGGGTTTTAGCGTAAGCCACAACAGAACAAATAAAGAAGGCAAACACAAGCAATCTTTACACAAAACAGAAGTATAGGCGAGACAAAACCTGTCCTTGTCAGGTGGAAGGCCGAAGCTGAATGAGGCACAGGAAGTTGACGTCGGCGTCTTCCCTGGCGGAAGAAGGGTGGGCGTCACGTGATAGTCTTATTACTGCATAGCCACAAAAATTTCGGCCTTTCAGAGCTAACTGCTGTGAATGCTATGGTCTAACATGATAAAGTATATGACGCCAAACAACGTTTATGTTAGGAATTGAAGATGCGGCCTTGCTTTCAGACATCCCTGAAAGGAGTACAATTTGTGCACTAAGCAGCGTAGAAGATAAAGAGTTCTTTTATGCATATGGTCATGTGGGAGAACTCACCTCGGATCCAAGCACATCCGAGAAAACCGACTGATTTCCAGAGGCAGGAAAATCAAACATCTGAGGAAAAAAAAAGTATATACTGAAAAAAGAAAATCACAAAACACTTAATTACTTCCAGTCTCGTGTGGTATTCAGTTTTTCCAGTCCAGATTTCCATGATTTTAACGTTCAGTGCCGTGCTGCGTGTGATCATTATGGTATATTGTGGTGCTTCTGCATGCAGTAATCAGACCAGTTCAGAGGTGGGCAAATTTATAGATGAACACTACTTGTTCAGCCATTTTTTACTGGTTGATGATGCTTAGACTTTGGTTTTTGGGAGGGAAATGTGACGTCTTGAATGTCACGAATTAAATCAAGGCAGGATGCTTGAGAAAGGCACAGTTGTCAACTATTGGAGGTTTAAGTGGACTGAAAAGACCACAAAAGTGAACAGTTTTGGTCAGCAGTTTTTTGACATGTTTGTGGAAAGTGAGCAAGCTGGGAATGGGCATGGTGTTATTTTTTCGCTTTGTTCAAAAAGAATTGAACTATGTCAAATGCAGTGTTAAGAACACTTTTTGAACATGTGCACTGTAAGAAGCACACTTTTTTAAACATGTGCTCTGTAAGCAGCATGTTGATGCTTTGAAAGCTCTGGACTGCAATCAGAGCAGCCTGATGGATGAATATTTTACCCCTTTTTTTTGAACGAACATGCATGGATTTTAGTTTGACTGTGTAACAGCCCTGATTATTGATATGCCATATGTATCCATGTGGTGGGCTTGTTTATAAACATCAAGAAGTGAGATGCACAAAGTGACAATAATGGTGTCCACAATCGAAGATATGTTCTGTCAGTACCAAGTAACATGCATGAGTGTTGAAACAAGTTTAAAAAAGGAATCTTTCTAGCCTTTGTGTGTGTGTGTGTGTGTGTGTGTGTGTGTGTGTGTGTGTGCTATTACTGTGTGTATGTGTGTGTGTTATCAGGCTTGTATGCAGTTAATTATTTTCTTTTGGTATTTTTCTTTCAGTTTTCTTTGCTTCCTCCATAGTAATTTGCCCATCATGAGAAACCTCAAAAGGTTTTTCAAAAACTGAATCAGTTCCATTTCGATGAGGGGGGGGAGGTCACTCACTGCCCCCCCCCCCCCCCCCCCCCCCCCCCCCCCCCAACCAGTGTGTTGCCCCTTTATCCTACTTGGGTATAGGCAGCTCCTGGATCCTAAGCTTTTTCAGAAATTTTTCAAGTCAGCTGTTCTCCCTCTGATGGTGGTTGAAATCCCCCCATGGGGATACCGGGGGGTCTTTGTACAAAGAGTTCCCCCTCCTTCTGGACATTCTGTGCTAGTAACGTCCCCTTTTCCTTTGGCTCTCAGTAACTCTGTCTCCTCCTTTGGTGTACTGTTGTCTACTGTCCTTTCTGTCTACCATATCTTTTATCTGTCTTTTTCCACAACCTCTTCCCACAAATTTATGCACTCAACGAAGTTGGAGTGAACTGACTATACTTTTGAGTATAGTGTGAGTATCCCAACAGGGACGCTGGAACGCTGAAGAAGAAGAAGAAGGTGGTTGAAATGACTGTAAACAACAGGCAGCCTCCAGTGCTCACAAAATTCTCACTTCATTTCATATTTTCTTCTTATCCTGTTGGTGGTATCATTCTAGTTTGTATTTCATGGATGTTAGTTGAGACTAGAAAATATTAACAGAACCTTTGTCATTCGTGTATCTTATTGACAAAGATTATTGAGAGCAGTTGTCAAAAGATTGTTGAGTTGTGAAGGGCTTGGTTTCATAAGAACCCGATCATTTTGGGGAAAATGCTGACATACAAGGCACCCGAATACTGTAGAACCAAGTTTGAGTTAGATGTGTTTTAAACAATGGCAATGATAGCACAGATGGTCAGTCTTTAGGCATGCTATTCCACCACTTCTCCCTAGCTCCCACCCTTCCAACCACCACTACCACACACACACACACACACACTGATTAATGCGCTTATCTGGCAAAGGGCATGAACAGCTGAACTCGTGCACAGAAATGGTAGTAGTTGCCTAACAATGTCTTGAAAGCATTGAGTTTTTGTTTGTTTGTTTTCATTGTTACTGCTTTTTTGTGTGTGTGTGTGTTTCCTTCTTGATCATTTACTCAGGGAGAGTGTGCAACATAGCATTAATTCGACCCAAACAACTAACAGTAATAGAAAAAGGTGTTTCCCCCATGAATTAGATAACTTTTTCTTAAAACTTATCTGTCTCTGCTTTACTATTTTAACTCAGCTTTGGTATAGGTAACTAGAAAGATGGTAGTAAATGAAATGACCCAGAGAGTTACCATGCCATTGTATCAGAAGGTCATCATACCAAGACTTCCGTAGTTGTTTTCACTTTTTTCAAGACGTTTTTGGGAGAGGTGGTTGACTGTGACATGGGTAGGAGTAGGCTTTATAGTTGCTGTGCTGTTTGTTTGCTCAGAGGTGCGAGTTGCTTCAGGATCTAGGCTGTTGGATGGTCATTTCTTGAGCATTTGCTTTCCATCAGGTTTTCTTTGCATTATGTGCACAAACTGTGTCAGTAAGTCTTCTCGGGTTTCTTCTGGTTTTTGTAATGCTCAGTCAGATTCAGGACAGCCTGTTCCAGATTTTGTGTAAAATTTTCTGTCTTCTGGTTGTGTACTAGTTTTCATTCAAACGTGACGATATTGCCATCTCTTGCCAATCATGCACATTGATTTCATTTTTCCTGTGAGCATTTGATAGATTTTCTATCATCAAAAGAAAACGCATGCTTACACAGTTTGCGTATGTAATTTTTGTTGTTGTTGTTGTTTGTTTTTTGCAAAGATGCAAACCTGGTATACAGTTAACTTGTTGGATGTGTAATGTATTTTTTCTTTTGCAGTCTGAGCATTTCATGTTTTTTCTTTTGACATGTGCAGTTTCAGTATATGTTGATGGTTCACTTGGTTTTAATAATTTTTTTTTTTTAGTTTGGAACATGTTCGACTTTGTGGCTAGTGTTTTCAACTTTAAGTTTTCTCTCTTCTCTCTCTCTCTTTCTCTTCTCTCTCTCTCTCTTTCTCTCTCCCTCTCTCTTTCTCCCTCTCTCTCCCTCTCTCTCTCTCTCTCTCTCTCTCTCTCTCTCTCTCTCTCCCTCTCTCGCAAACACATCAGCAGGCACACACAGACAACCATAAATGTAGTGCTAAAAGTGGTAAGTAAGTACCCAAGATCTGACCAGTGAGTTAGTTATAAATTCAGCCATCCATGGAGCTGTTCATTCTGTTCAGTGTGGTCTAGACCACACACAATGACACTTCCTTGAGGAAACTGAAACTTTGGCTTCGCTTGGAAGGGAATCATCAGCACAGTGTAATTTTGTGCTCTTCTCTCCCTACCTCCCTCACTTCCTTTGTGCATGTATGTATGTTTGTGTGTGTGTGTATGTGTGTGTGTGTGTGTGTGTGTGTGCGTTTGTGTGTGTATGTGTGTGTGTTTCTATTTCTGTCTGAGAATATGTTGATGCAGCATGTTGCATACCTCTTCGTGTTGTTACTGTCATTTTTTTTTAAATTGAAGAAGATTAATCTATATGTATTATTATCAATTAATGTATTATTACTTCATTACTGCTTATTGTTGTGTTTCTTAAAAAAGTATGCACATAAATATTCAAGGAAAAAAGTTGACTGTTTCATGCACACTCATTATGCATGCATGCATCCTTAACATTAGTATTAGTCAGAGCCTACCGGTGAATGTTTTCAGAGTATGGGAGAAGCGAGCGGTGGACTTGCTGAACTTGTGCTACAAGATGAACAGGCGGCTGACCCACAGACTGCTGCTGAGGCCGCTTCCTTACTGGGGATTCCCTTTCCAGCAGGGTCACTTACCTTGCTGCTGCGGCAGTCCGTGCACCTGCCCTCTGGCAGATCCCATGCACTACTGGCCCAGTTTGCTGGACCTGGCTTGCCACTTCCAGGCACTGGAGTTTGTCACCCACTCAGCGTGTCAGACCAAGATTGCCGACCACTGGTATGGCATCTCCCCGTGGGCTTTGCTCGCTGGAAGGTAAGAGGCTTTCATCTGAAACATAGAAGCTTTGATTCTCTTGTGATTTCTTCTCTCTCTCTTTTTTTTTTTTTTTTTTTTTTTTTTAAAGATCTTTGGCAAAAAAAAAAAAAAAAAAAATGACAAGTAATTCTTTCACTGACACATTGAAATAGGTGGTTATTACCCCCCCCCCCCCCCCCCCACCATACCCCCTCCCCTCTCCCCACCCTCCCCCAATAGTACATGAAGTTAAGTTTCAGGTTTTCGTTATCATAGCCCAGCCAGTCGCACAGAGCTGTTTCAGGGCTGTTATAGGAAGGAAGAAAAAAAAAAAATGTAGATAATGACGAGGCCATGGGTGCCACTCTTCTATCTGGGTGACTGAAATCTGTTTTCTTGGCAAGGCCCCCAGATGGAAATTCCATTTTTCAAGTTTCGTTATTCCCCCCAAAAAAAAGTTTAAAAAAAAAAAACAAAAAAACAGTTGAATCGGCAGTATTATGACCGAAGCAGCACTGTAGCAGACGACCAGAAATGAGGAAGCGCTCTCTATCGTTGAAGACAATGCAGGTCCAGCGATCTTTGTTAGCCTTTGTCATGCCATTGTGCTGGTAGAAAAAGTTTCCCAGTGGCACTGCCCCTGCACCCCGCCGGGGCCTGGGTGGCCCCTGGACTCCTTCCTCATTTTCGTTTTTTTTCAGATTTTCAAAGTGTTGCCCTTGCGAGGTTGTTAGACTATTGACATCACAATCTGAACATCAAAAAGATTTCGACCTGAAAAAGAAAGAAAGAGAAAAACGTAGATAATGATGAGGTTGTTAAACTATTCATAGCTTATAGACTACGGCGAAAACTGCTTAATTTCTTCTTCTTTTTCTTCTTCTTCTTGCTGCGTACGCAGGCTGACACTCCCTGTATAGACAGGCAAGGATTAATCCCATCTACCCAACAAGGGGAGTGGAGTTTTGTGTGTATAACCGTTTTTTTATCCTGCCATTAAGGCAGCCATACTCCAACTTAGGGGAAGGTGCATGCTATGTGTAATGTGTCATCCATACCAACGGCCAAACTGGCCTTCTCTTCCGAAAGTTGGTGAAGGGATTTTACGTGTGTGCAAGATGTTATGCGTGCGTTCACACACGAAACCTCGGTTTATAGTCTCATTCGAAGGACTGTATGGAGAATGGAGTCAGAAATCAATGTTAACTCCGAGGGAGGGAAAAATTCCCCTGTACCGAAACTGCCCGACAGAGATTCGAACCCGCAACCCCAAGATTTTGAGTCCGGCGCTCTACCACTGAGCTGTTCTGTCCCCACTGCTTAATTTCAATGTGGGTTAAATTCAGTTACCAGATACTTACAGGTTTCTGTTTTATACCAGCCGATGGTGCCTTTTTTTTTTCCATGTCAGATGATAGGATTATTTTGTTTGCAAGTAATTTGAGTAACTGCTTAATTTGAAGCACAACTTTTGTTCCCACTAATGCAGGGTTCACTAAGTTTTCAGCTGACTGTCTTATTCAAGATCTGGCAGGTTTGAAGGGAAGAAATTGTTGCAATGTTTCTGCTGATCAGTTGATATAGACTTTTTTTTTCCAGTTTTTTTCCATCAGGTCATGTGATGTAGATTCATACTTTTAACCTTTGGAATCCTTTTTTTTTTTTTTTTATAAAACAATGTATGTAAGGTGGCAAAGTTTGACACATTCATCAGTAGTTGGACAGAAGACCTAAATGATAATAATAATAATGAGGACAATTTCACTAGTGCCCATCCTAACAACGTAGGCTACAGGGCGCTTTACAAGTTTTAACAATTCAACATAAAAAAAAAAAAAAAATATATATATATATATATATATATAAGCAGAACACACACATACACACACACACACACACACACACACACAAAATTCTGCGTTCATTAGTCATAAACATACACACATACACAAACACGAACACAGCACACTCATGCGCACACACATACACACATGCACATGCACACACACACACACACACACACACACACACACACACACTGGAACATAATGTTGCATACATAAACACACTATATGACCAGTGAACAGCTCATTTTGTACATGAGCAAAGTGTGCAAATGACATGTAGTAATTTAGTAATAATTCAGGTGGTATCCTGCAACTGGCGTTTGAAAAGAGATACGTTTTAAGTGCAGACTTGAAAGTCGGGAAGGAGGGGGCATGACATAGATGGAAAGGTAGTCAATTCCAGAGTATTGCTGCAGAAAATGAGAATGCTCTAGAGCTGTTCTGTTTTCGGTTATATGAGGAATTCTCAAAATTCAGTCATCAGAAGAAGAATAGAGAGGACGTGTAAGAAAATATATTTTGAAGCAATCAGAGAGATAGGTAGGTGCTTCACCTGTGATAACCTTATAACATAGACAGGCCGACTTATACTGAATTCTGTGCTCTGTTTTGAGCCAGCGTAATTTCTTCAAGAGATTCGAAGTATGGTGCTGTTTAAAGACAGTTTTGACAGAGCACATTCAACCACAGGAGTCAGTGATGTGTAGGGGAGCAAAGTTTTATGTTAGGAAGCAAAGAGATGATGGGTCAGTCTCAGATTTTGTAGTGGAATTGAGAAGAGGAGCCTCAGAGTGTGAGTTTGGGAACTTTCTAAACAAAGCCCTCAGAGACATGTTTGTAACAGGACTGAAAGACTCGGACCTTCAGAGAAACCTTAGAAGTGAAAGAACAGTATCATTCACCAAGGAAGTTTAAATCGGCCACACACGTAAAGTTATTTCACGCCACTTTCCCAGCGGTGGAATGCACAGAGTAAGTTTAGGGAACAGTACAACACACCAGCTGCTGAAACAGCAGACTGACAGTGTGGGACGGTTGAAAGCACCTTGCATAGTTGGCGGCAGGTGGAATGCGCAGGGCACAACCACAGGCACCAGAAAATGTTACAGATATGGACAGCAGCATGATGCGTCTACATGCAAGTTCAAGACATGCGAGTGCCATGCTTGCCATAGAGAAAGGCCGTTTGCCCAGTATGTGGAAAAGTTCTCACCAAAATCATAATCATTTCTTGGAAAAGCTGCATGTTGTTTGCAGAGGGGAGGATGATGAACAAGAAGAGAGTTAACTAGGAATGTGTCATCACTCCCAGAAAGAGAAGAAAACCATGGCCTTCCGGCTTAGCGACCGTGACAGACAGTGAGAGTCTAGCCTTTGAGACGGATACAGGATCAGCCAAAAGCAGCAAAGGGAGAGACACCTTCCACGAAAAATTCAGCCAGAAGCCACTCAGGAGAACACCTGTAAAGCTTACTACCTACTCAGGTGCACAGTTACCTTTGCAGGGTGCCATAGATGTTGTAGCTGAACATAACCTACAGAAAGCAGACCTGGAACTCTTGGTAGCAAAGGTCACTGGCAACCAGCAATACTGGGTCAGGGTTGGTTGTCAGCAGTAAGAATGAACTGGCAAGCCATTTGTCAAGTCAACAGGCTGTCGTCATTGATACTGGATGCAGTCATGAACAGGCATGAAGAAGTCTCCAGTGAGGAGGCAGGCATTATGAAGAAGATTAAGGCTACACTCTGACTGAAAGAAGGGCAGAACAAACCCAGGGTCTGCAAAGCAAGACCTGTTGAGCATGCAATTTGCCCCAAGGGGGAGAGAAGCTGGACAGACTGGAGAAAGAAGGTGTGATAAAGAAAGTAACGCACGGTGCATGGGCATCTCCAATAGGTGTAGTCCCCAAGAACAGTGGCAAGGTTAGAATCAATGGAGACTACAAGGAAACATTACTCCAATGTTGGATGTTGATCAGCATCCACTTCCCAAGGCCACTGAACTTTTTGCTACATTGGCTGGAGGAAAATTCTTTTCCAAACTAGATCTCAAGTAGGCCTATCACCAGATGGAAGTAAAAGAACAGTTTTAGCCACTGTTGACTTTCAACGCCCACAAGGGACTGTATTGATATCGTCATCTTCCATTTGGAATTTCTTCAGCGCCTGTCATATTCCAGTAGAACATGGAACAAGTTGTTCAGGGCATTGAGGGAGAAGTGGTGTACAAAGATGACATCGAGGTGACCAGATCAACAGAAGAAGAACATTGACCAGACAACATTAAGTGTTGGAAAGACTAAAGAACTATGGACTGAGACTGCAGAGAGAGAGAGACAAGTGCAAGTTCCTCAAAGACAGGGTACGATACCTTGGACATGGCATCTCAGCTGAAGGGCTACACCACTGGCAGATAAAGTCAAGGCAATCTCAGATGCACCTACACCATCCTAACATCAAAGAGCTACGTTCCTTTTTCAGCATGGTGCGGTACTAACCCAGGTTCCTGCCAAATCTGTCTGCAGAACTGGCAGCACTGCATGATCTGCTGAAGGACCAGATGCCGTGGGCGTGGACTTCAGGCTTCCAGAATCCCTTGGAGAAAGTGAAGACTCAACTGATGTCAGTCAGGGTTCTGACGCTCTGATGTCAGTCAGGGTTCTGACACACTGTGATGTAAACCTTCCAATCCAGCTGGAATGTAATGCATCAGCTGTCAGATTTGGACCAGTCATTAGTCATGTGATGCCAGATGGAAGCCATTGCCCCACTGCTTATGCATCCAGAACTCTCAATGACATAGAAAGAAATTACTCCCAAGTTGAAAGGAAGCTTTGGCGCTTGTTTTTGGTGAGAAGAAATTTGATGAGTATCTGCATGGCAGGTGGTTTACCCTGATGACTGACCACAAGCCATTACTGGCCCTACTTGGATCGAAAAGTGGAATTCCAAACTTGGCAGCTGCATGCATGTAACATTGGGCATTGATTGTGGCTGCATACAATTATGAGCTGGAATTCAGATCAACAGACGAACATGCCAATGCAGACCTGCCTTCCAGACTTCCTTTGGAGAAACTATGACAAGACTGCAGCTGAAGATAATTTTTCACATTGCCGTACATGAGAAGTTATCAGTGATGTCACAACAAATATCCGACCTCATCCACAAAGATCCAGTCTTGTCAAAGCAAATATCCAGCCTTACTCGCAAAGATCCAGTCTTGTCAAAAACAAATATCCAACCTTATTCGTAAATATCCAGTCTTGTCAAAGCAAATATATCAACCTTACTCGCAAAGATCCAGTCTTGCCAAAGCAAACATCCACTCTTACCCGCAAAGATCCAGTCTTGTCAAAGCAAATATCCAACCTTACCCGCAAAGATCCAGTCTTGTCAAAGCAAATATCCAACCTTATCCGCAAAGATCCAGTCTTGTCAAAGCAAATATCCAACCTTACCCGCAAAGATCCAGTCTTGTCAAAGCAAATATCCAACCTTACCCGCAAAGATCCAGTCTTGTCAAAGCAACACAATAATCTTACAGTATGTACATGGGATGCCGTGGTGATGAAAGATTATCTTGTAACTGTGAGAACAGTTGGGAATAAGCGTACCAGACACAGGACAAAATCCTGGTGGGATGACATATCATTTCATTTGAAAATTAAATGAGACTTGCCTGGAAGTTGAAGTTTAATGGAGATTATTTCAAGGATGCTGTTGGGTAGAGGTATACATGTGAAGGACGAAAGCGTGTGTTACTGACCAGAAAAGAATTATTAAGGTCCAAGGAAATTATTCACCTCACTGGGAAAAACCACTTTTCATGCATCTGTCTGGCACCGCATTTGGCATCAGCCGGGCGCGCATGCAGTTTTGTCCTCCACATGTATACATCTGACCAAACAGCAGATGAGGAATAATGATGGGCTTGGCACAGTTTTTCTGACTCTTGGCATTTGCATTTTGTCCAGAGGTGTAG
>JADBJO010014210.1:47500-48630 GCA_016801955.1 Conus betulinus | reverse complement strand
TTTCTTATGTAAACAAACCGAGTCCAAACCATTCTTAGCTTGCCGCGCGCGTGCTGAAGGCCAGATCGTCTGTTGCATACATTGCCCAGCTTTTAAATAGAAGGCCCGTGAATTTTTCAACAGCCGAGTCAATATCACATTCAACACAACATTCCTACTGTCATTTAGAATCATCGTAGCTTTCTTCTGATCTTAGGAAATCCAAAAAAGATTGGTTCCATCCCACTTTATTTTTTGAAAAGGCTCTCGATTAATTCTGCATTCGATTTCTCATTATATTTAGTATTTAGATATAGCACGACAGGCATATGCGGGGATTCAACCCTATTTTCGACGTTAAATCGAATAACTTCTGACAGTAAATCCACAGAGCACACAACAAAATCAATCACGCTATTTCCGCGTTCAGATAAAAAAGTAAAATGACCTTTTTTTTGTCTCCTTCACACAAACCATTTAAAGGGCGTCAACCTAAACATAGAACATAAATCAATCAGGGCTTTTCCAAAACAATTAACAACATTATCCTAGTATTTCTCACATAGCATTCCCCACTCTCTTGCACACTCTCCTCATCCATTTCAGTGGTCTCTAAACTCCAATCACCAATCCTGGCATTGAAATCACCAGCGACTACAAATAATCGTCTGCTCTTCTTTTCATATCTCTCTAAAATAAATTGCTCTAATTTTCAAGATTGTTTTTTAAATTCCTTTTGTTTGTAGTATTCACTATTCCCAGGATGATTGTAAATGCCAACAACAGTACGTCTTTGTCAAAAGTGAAGATTTTTTTCTACACACTCTGACCAAACATGTTATCCAGCCCAGTTTTCTACAATCTGAATGCAGTGTTCTAGTGATTTCTTTATTAGTAACACAGTACCTCCCTGATCTTCGGCCCCATTTTTGACAACTTGAGACCAGGACTATGCACAACAAAGTTTTTGAAGTGAATAGAAAAATCAAAATCCGGAATGTATAAGTTTTCAAGAAGACACATAATATCAAAAGAAGTAATGTAATTATACAGTCTGGATCTGTTAATTTAGAAATAAGCCCATCAAATTCCATGAAAAATGCAGAAAGAAATCACGTTTGATTTTATCATCGTTACGTGTATTACGTGTA
>JADBJO010014210.1:15000-42500 GCA_016801955.1 Conus betulinus | reverse complement strand
GGCCGCCTCCAGAATTTGTGCGGAATAACCGGACACGAATATATCTTTATACATTGGACATATCAAGAGAAAGTGCATTTCACTCTCTTCAACATCACAGCAAAAAGGACAGCGAGAATCAGTATTACGACCAGGTTGAAACTTAAGAAAGTGGGACTTCAGAACGGACATTCCTATTCTAAACCTTGCAAAAGACTTTCTCACAGTTTATATTCTTATCAAAGATACGTACTTGGAGCAAATAACATCCTGTTTGAAAAAGGAATACACGTAAAAAAAATCATGAGAAGATAAAGAAGATCTCCAGTCCTGCTTAAAACAGTCAATAAGACGTTGTTTAAATTCTGCTATAAAAAATTTTTAACATTTCCAACACCTTGCGACTCCCAAACAATTCCAAATCCATATTTAAACAAAACGTTGCGTACGTTACATGCCCAAGTAGAATAATTATGACGCTGCAACTCCAACAACATATTGTAGGCCTTTTTTGAGTACCTTGAATTATCTAATCTTGTCAATCTCAGCCAAAATTTAATACATCTGCAGTAAGTAGCTACAAAGAGGGGGGTACCTTCCAGTTTCCCCGTAAATTAATTGTCTTGGAGACTTATAACTTGCACCAAGAAATCGCTTCAAAGCTCTGAGATGTACTCTTTCAATTTGGTCTTGGACTCCGGACAAGCCCCAAATTTCTGAACCATAAGTAAGGATAGGCAGAATTTGCGAGTCAAAAAGTTTGAAAAACACTTTTGGAGAGAATTCACCAACAGAGACCACAATAACTTCATAATTGCTGAAACACCCTTGCTGGCACGCCCAGCTAAGTCTTTCATGGTATGAGAAAATGAAAGTTTGGTAGACATAAGAATACTAGGTATTTGTACATGTTAACAATTTTCAGTTCATAACCATTAAAATACCACTTTTCGCTTTCACCAATTAAACCCCCATTTCGAAACACAACAATATTCGACTTGTCAAGATTCACAACAAGGCCCAAACGTTTTGAGCTTTCACAAAGTATATGTAGCTGGGTTTGTAGACCAATTACGGTGTCAGAAAATAGAACAACATCGTCTGCAAATAAAAAATAAATAGTTCTGTTAGTTCGGGCAAGCTGAATGCCATGTCTACCATGTTTGGTAATATATCACAAGTAAGCTCATCAATAAAAAGAGAACAATACAGGAGAACACACTTCACCTTGTTTTACTCCTTTAGGACAAAAAAATTCTTCAGTCAGATCTGCTCCTGCGCGCACACGTGCTTTGACAACTCTGTACATACTTTGCAAGGCATAAAAAAAATTTTACCATTCAAGCCATGCTTGCGTAATACTTTCACAATTTATCTCTGCAAACCGAGTCAAATGCCTTGCGAAAATCAATAAAAGCAACATATAACTTTCTGTGCCTTAAAAGCTGTTTCTGAATCATAGAAAAAAGTGTAAAAATATGATCAGTGGTGCTATGATCTGGTCTAAAGCCAGCTTGTTCCTCACCAATAACATTGTTCATTTCAATCCAGTCAGTGATACGCTTATTTAAAACGTAACTGTACAGCTTGCTACTGATGTCAAGCAAAGAAATTCCTCTGAAATTATCTGGAACAGAGGGGTCACCTTTTTATGTAATGGTAGTAAAATTGACAATGACCAAGCATCTGGAAATAAGCCCTTGTCAAAAAGATTGTTGAAAAGCTTCGTGAGAAATGGTAAAATCTGTTCACAACTATATTTGTAAAATTCTCCAATAAGACCATCAGGCCCAGCTGCTTTGTGATGCTTCAAGGCACCAATAGCTGAGCGTATCTCGTGAGAAATAATTGGTACATTTAGACATTCACAATCAATAAATACAGAATTCCCTAGTTTCACCAACAACCTCGTCAGACAGATCGTAAGAATCAACATCATTTACAGAGTTGAATACATTCTTAAAATGATCATACCACTGTTCTTTTGAAACATTTACACCAGTGGCTCCTCTTGCACGCACAGCACGTATAGTGTCCCAAAATTTACGTGGGTCATTGGAGCAGTTATTAAGATTATTAATGATACTATCACGATGCGTTCGCTTTTTATCTGCTAAAAGTTGTTTATACTGTCTTCTTTTTTCACAGTAAGAGAGTCTATCTTCAACAAAGTTAGAATATTGACATTTGCGGAGACGTTGCCTCAGGAGTCGACGACTTTGTCGACACTCAAGGTCAAACCAAATCCGCAATTTTTCCACACCTACAGTATGTGTCACCAGCATACTCTCACCAGCCTTACGTAGACAATCATTAAACTGGAAAAGGGCTAGGTTCACATCAGTGTTTATCAGATCAGTAGCTACATTTAATTTGTCTTTAATTTCATGTGACTGCATTGAATTTAAAAATATGTTTTTCATGTCATCTTTCCACTTATATTTACTTAGCTGTGCAGTTTGCTTTGGCAAATGTGCAGTGGAAACAATAGTCGAATCGGCCAAGAATTTAAGCTCAACAATTGTATGTTTTGATTCAATCAGGGGTACTACATTAAAACTCTGGCAAAATGGCAACAGGGTGCGGGAAACAATAAAATAATCTACAACACTTGAGCCATTGGGTGAAGTGTATGTGAAGTGCCCAGGAAACCCGTAAGATTTAACACCATTCAAAACACAGACCCAATTCTTCACAGACATTTAGTAACAGGCGACCAAAAGCATTAACGACAAATCACGAGAAACACGTGCAGTTCTCTCATCAACTTCTGGATTATCGTCTGCTGAATCAGTCAGATCTGCCAGATTCTGAATTGGATCACCAAAGTCGGCTTGTAGGGAGCCAGTTCTTGCGTTCAGATCACCACAGATAATGATAGGTAAATCACTATGCTCTCTCATAAGTTCAAGCAGGCAGTCCTCTAATAACGAAACACCATTATAAATGTCAGTCTCTTCATAGTAAGGTGAGGTTTTTCGGGTGGCAAATAACAGCCTACCAACAAACAATCAGTTTCTGTAGCTAGAATATGTTTAGAAAGCTTCAAGGAGACAATGTTATCTCTCTCAGTCTCTATTCTTTCAATAAAATTACACATAAATCTTTTTCTAACCAAAAAACCAACTCCACCTGATAAACGACCGTGAATGTTATCATTGAGCTTAACGCCCGCCGAATCAAAGACTTTATGACATGAGAACAGTGACTGAGGAATTGATTTAGTAAAGGTTTCACAAAGAAAAGCAAAATCATATTCATTTATCAAAAATGTGAGATCACATTCATCTGTGATGGTCCGTAAGCCTTCAACATTGAATGTCATAAAAGATAAAATTTGTTTTGAAATAGAACTAGTAAAATCACACCGTTCATTCCTGCTAACACAAAGTGATGAGCCTTGGCCTAACCCCTATTTTCTATTGCTCTGGCGCATACTGGCGTCAAGCGTGGACTGACGCCTCTGAGTACGGTTTCTTGTCGTCAGCGAGGATGAGCAACGAGGTTCACAGCTTTGACGTCCGTTCTGTTGGCTGCAAGGACCTCTATCATCGCTGGTAGTTTTGCTGGTAGTTTTTGTCACAACGTCACTGCCAGAAGAGTGCCGTCTTAATCCACCTCGTCGGTGTGATGACCCGGATGACGTCACGTGGTTGATCAGTCCGCGGAGCCAGGGAGGAGTGTGAAGAGGCAGGCAGTGCATCTCCCACGCCACGGAAAGCAGAACTGGCTGCTGACGGCACAGTGTCGACATGTTCCACTGCCTCGGGAGACGCCTGGACTGAACACGAGCTCATCCTGAGGGTAAAACGGCCTGTCACATTGTGCTCCTTAATTGGCAATTTTGATTAATTGGCTGACTCTCTCATTGTTTATTTTGAGTGTTTTAAAATTGCTGGTGTTGTCGTGATTATGCCGGTGTCAAATTTATCAACAAGAGCCGCCTGTGGCCAATTTTATTGGACATGGCAACATTTTATGCGGAAACGCTTAGTGAACTCCATGTCTGCGCCTACTCACAGGCTGAAGTTGTGCTGGCCAACCAGTGCAGTGAGAACACTGACAGTGGTGCTCTCCCTGTTGTGTTGCTTCTCTCTTGCAGTGAATCACAACCAGCTGAACCTGAACGGTGGTATGTGCAATGTTGGTACATTACAGTTTGATGTACTGCAAAACATTGATGCTCTTCAACGTGAGTTTCTTGCACTTGCGACTTTAAGATTTTTACTTCTCAAGAAACTCGATTCACAACAAAAGCAGAGGAGGTCCATTTCTATTTTACATTCCGTCTACTACCTCGTCAAACTGATGGTGTTGTGACTGTGCTCTTATTGGCATGCTTTCTACTGTGCTGTAGCGACATTGAAATAATTCCGGGACCTGCCCAGCTAAGGGGGCATACACAGGAGTTGTTACCTGTTTCACATAATACAGTCATCAAGGGGGGAATGAACAGGAATCATTCCCTACGCCATATATTAACACGATTGACAATACCTGCCAGCGCTGTCATGAAAATTATTTGCTCTGCTTGTCTGTACTGCTCTTGTGTTGTGGTGACATAGAAAGCAATCCAGGCCCAACTGATGCAGATGTCATGCAGCAAGCAGTACGCTCTCTCGAAAGCAAGCTAGACATACAGTCTCAGGTTCTAGAAAGTAAGCTGAACCAGTTGATAGACGTAAGCAGTGCAACAAAACAGCTAAGTGAACAGCTACAATCTCGACTGTCGGCTCTTGAAGCAAGATTTTCCTTACAAACGTAAGAGCTGAAACACGAGATCGAAGATACAAAGACAGCGCAGGAGGATCTTAAAACTGTGTTACGACAGCTGGAGGGACAGAGAGAGAGAGAGAGACAGAGAGAGAGAGAGAGAGAGAGAGAGAGAGAGTTTCAGAATTTTTTTTATTCAGTAAGACCACCGGCCCATTTGAAAGGGAATGAGCATAACCATTTACATTATAAGTAAGACGCAAATAATTTATCAGGGGAAAAAACATGTCATCCAAACAAACAAGAACAGCAATTAAGATGTCATTATTTCTCTGATCTTTGACGCTTTAAACAAAAAGCATGCCTAAATTCTTGATAACGTTATAACTATTAGAGCTAGCTAAGTAGTAACTCTAAACGAAACAAGCATGGCGCCTATAATATTTCTGTGGGATAAATTTTTAGCGAATATCTTTTAAAGCTGGGCAAATGAAGAGAAAATGCATTTCATTTTCTTCATTTTGCGTACACAATGGACACACTAAATCACTTTGTCTATGTTGTCTGTATCTTAAGAAACGAGTCCTTATCTCAGAAACTCCAAGTCTAAATTTAGCCATTGATCTTTTCAAATACATGTCCATATCGAATTTCAAATAAGGGCTGAATACGATGAAAACTAGAACAATTTCTGTACAAACTGTATCGTTCACTAGCCTGGATATGATCGTCCCACATTTGCCATCTACAGTCAATTAGTCTTTGTTGAAAAATACGAATAAACTGATTTTGATTTCCAGCACCTTGAGCCAGCCAAACATCCCCAAATCCGTGCTTATACAGAAATACACGCATACTTGAAACCCAGTTCGTTTTTCCCCTTTAAATCCAATTCGAGTAACATTTCATAAGACTTACGAGGTAATCTACCCATATCCATGTGTAAAAGCTTTAACCAATACCGAACACATCTAACGGCTGAAATAATAAACAATGGATATCTGTTGGACTCCCCATACACCAAATCATTAGAAATACGCCTGTCAAGACCAAGAAACTCTTCAAAGCAAATAAATGCACCGCCTCACAATGGACGACGGCGTTATTTAAACCCCAAATTTCAGCCCCATACATCAAAATAGGCTGTATCTGGGAATCAAAGATCTTTAAGAATAACTCCAGTGAATTATTGTTTAAAGCATGCAGTTTTCTTTATTACGCAAATCAAAGCATTCTTTGCCCTACATGTAAGGTCTTTGCAAACAAAGCTAAAACTTAGATGAGTAGAAAAGTAGATCCCCAGTTATTTATACACACTCACTACAGGTATAACAAGTTCATCATACATCCATCTTTCCCTCGCCGATAAATAACCTCCCTTTCGAAATACCACGTTGTTGCTTTCATTCATGTTCACTTTCAACTCTAATGAAGAGGCAGCCCTGCTCAGATTATTTGGCTGACGTTGTAAGCCAACTATCGTTTCTGAAACCAGAACGATGTCATCTGCTAATAGTAGAATAAATAATTCTGACACACCACCTGGAAATCGTCCACATGAAGGCCATTATAGATAACCTCAATAGCAACCTCATTAATATACATAGAAATTGATGTAGGGCTACACACATCACCTTGTCTTACCCCAGCAGCACAATTAATAATGGAACTACTTCTTATCCTCGTTTTAACTACTTGATACATAGCTCTAATACAACTAAATAATTCCCCTTGACCCCCGTTTTAAGTAATACTATCCATAAAAGCTTTCTGTTAATGGACTCAAAGGCTTTTTCAAAGTCAATAAACACAACATAAAATTTACGATTTAAAGAAAATTGCTTTTGAACAAACACAAGAAGAGTAAACATATGATCGACAGTAGAGGTTTGATAAAGGCTTTATACCCTTTTAAAAGCCAGCTTGATGTCTCTCGTGATATTATTACATTCAATCCACTCCTGTAATCTGCTGTTAATGATAGTGATATATATTTTACTGCTAACGTCAACCAAAGAGATGCTTCTGTAATTATTAGGATTTTTGCACCATGTTTTAGCTCTTTTAGCTCACCCGAAACATCGAAACCGAACCTCTTGCCATCAACAAGTAGATGGTCAAACATCATCGTGGCCCTCTTACCGTTGTTTCTCGCCTCTTTCAGATGAAGAGTGAGCCTCCGTCTGATGTCGCGCACTCTATTAGTAAAATCTTCACCGACAAAGATGTTTGTTCCTTTCAGGTTAGTCTTAGCCTTTAAAATACGAACCTTGTCCTTATACGATGAGCCCTGGCAATGATGGGAGAGTCACTCTTGGTATTTAGACGATATGCTCTGTCAAATTCCACCTCATTCACGCCCAACTTCTTCGCAATCAAATCTTTAAACTTTCGCTCACAATCATCATTGTTCTCATTCTCACTTCTATTCAATCCATAAAACAATAAATTATTGCGTTTTGAACGCCCTTTCAGATCATCTGTCTTCTATTCTAGCAATTCAATTCTGTCACCAAGTTCAGAGTTCACTTTTTTGCAAGTCTTTGTTCTGAGCACGCAGTTCAGCCACCTCTTCCCTGAGACCCTTCGCTTCATTCTGCAGCGCAGCATACTGTTCACTAAGGGTCTTCACATCCACTTTCACATCTTCCAGCTTGCTGTCCACAGCCTTGTTGGTCTTGTCCATCTCCAGTAGCTTGGTCATGATGTCGGTCATGGTGGGTTTAGAGCTCGTCGGTCTCGGCAAAGTAGAGTCCTCAGAGGGGGGGCAGCACTCCTGTCCGCACTGGCACCGCGCGTGGCATAACCCAGCCGGGTCTGCTTCACGTTGTTTGCTTTCACCGCTGGAGTAGGTACGGGGTTCTGCTCAACGTCTCCACACTGCAGTAACAGTCCGCCCCAAAACAACAACACGAGGAGCAAACCTGCCCATACACTGTCACTCGGCCGGCGTAGCGTCAAAATGGATGACCTCATTTTCATACTTTGCACAGTTGTTTTGTACATAAAATGTAGAAATACCTCCAGAAAACAGCCACATCTTGTACGGAAAGAAAGACCATCCAACGGCATGGTGCAAATACTAGTTACATGCTGAAACTCAATCACCAGCACAAACAGGAACCGTAAAAAAAAAAAAGAAAAAACTTGAAGAGACTTTCACACTACGTCTGAATCCAACTCCACGTTGAACTCACACCCCCTGAGAGAGAGAGAGAGAGAGAGAGAGAGAGAGAGAGAGAGAGATGGAAGGGAAGAGAGAGAGAGAGAGAGAGAGAGAGAGAGAGAGAGAGAGACAGAAATGGGAAACGGTTTCTTCAGTTCAGGCCACTGCCCATACTGAAATGAAAGGGGGGGGGGGGGGGGGGGGGGGGGAATCTACATGTAGTGGCACATTAACGACGAAAAAGAAGAAGAAGATGCATCAACATAATAGTAACAGATTCCAACATCTTTTGACTATAGAGTACAACAAACATAAGATTCAATATTCACATTCGCATCCGTTAACTGCAATCTCACGCCTTTTGAATGCTTTTATATAAATACATGCATGCATTCTTCAGTGTATTTTTGTTACCATTTGCCATCAGTAAGGCCACATTGTATCGACACGGATTAGCATAAAATTTGCATGAAAGATATTCTTGGCGGAGGTCACAGAGACTAGGGCAGCAAAACAAAATATGTACTTCATCTTCTTTTGCATCTCTACACAAAGGGCATGTCACAGAATTAGATGATACTTGATTATACTGGTCCCGATGACCTATAACGTCTGTTAATCTAAACTTGAATTTTGTTAGATAACATTTGATATATCTGTTGACTTCAATAAAAAATACCTTTCACAGCTCCTAGATGATTGGAAGGTTCTACAAGGAAAACCAGTCATTTTCTTGGAAATATTAAGTTCAGTTTTGCCGCCGGCAATCAGTAAGCCTTTGGTAAAAATTTAATCAGATGTGCATATTAACATTTTCCTCATCCTTGATTTAACCATATAATTCCAAATCCATTCTGATATACTGTTTCTCGAATCCTTAAAACCCATGTTTATCTACCATAGCAGCGTCTCGTAAGATTTCACAGGCGATCTATTTCCATCCATACGTAATATCTTAAGCCAATATCTAAGACACTGGACAGATGTGTTAACGTAAACACACATACACACACACACACACACACACACACACACACACACACACAGAGAGAGAGAGAGAGAGAGAGAGGAACAGAGACAGAGAGAGAAACAGAAGAGACGGAGACAGAGGCAGACACGTGACCAAGAAGAGAATTCTGAATTCTGAAATTTGAATTTTAAACTGATATTAGCCACTGCCCCGATTCAAGTAGATAGTAAAGGGTGTAAAGTGGCAGGGTTTAGTCAACACAGGAGGTACATAGTGACAAACAGTCAATGTCTTGGAGGCGTCAGAAGGAAAAAAAATACATACATACCCCCCCCCCATATATATCTATATATGAATATATGTGTGTGTATGTATGGACAGGCCACACCTTAAACTTGCTATAGAACATTTGTACACACCTGCACATGAGCCATGTTTCTTGTTCTACAGAACTTTTAGAACTATGGCACAATGAGAATCTGTCACTTTCCAACAGGTGCTCGATCCATTTCTAATAAAAACAATCCTGTGGACTATGTCCACAACCAAAGAGCATACATTCCCAAACCCGTTTGGACAGAACGACTTGATGTGCGTCAACCATGTGACTTTAACAAGTTCGTGAAATTCTAGCAACACAAAAGATTTCTAGAACGCAAAGCATCTGATTAGCTAGGTAATCTGAAGCAGTATGAAACGCACTTCACAGCAGACACAATACGTAATGGGCAACGACCAAGCTCTCCACATACCATATCATTTAGGGTTTTGACTGGGACGTTCAGAATATTTTTGCTGGTAAATATGTAGATGCCTTCAACGTTCTCGTATTGTTTATTTCACTATATTCCAGTTGAACGTTATGGAGAAGGTATCATTTGTTTTTTAAAATGCTTAAAAAAAACTCCTGGGCGAGCTAGTGCTCAGTCTGCACATAGTTTTAATATTTTAATGATGCCTTGTGGGATTTCAGAGTAAAACACGTTCCAGATACCCTTTTCCCAAAGTCGTTTAGTGTTTGTCTTGTGACCGTCTGGATTCGATAAGAAAATCCCATTTGTCAACAAGAAGATCGTCACAGTCATCTCACCTTGCAAAAAGGACTGGTCTGCACCAGTTTTAGAACTGAAGTTACCAGAGAAGTTGAGGTCGCACTCGCCAAAACTGTCAAACAAATCACTGACATATCGTTCATGTTCGTTAACGTGACAGGATCTACCGCTTTTCATTGTATGATACAGGAAAACGGAGGCACAATTAAAGAAAAAAAAAAAAAAAGAATAAAATTACATCTGCTCACCCCCATAGTTCATTTGAAATTTGAAATTTTTACAACCCTTTCAGTAGCTACGCCAATTTGCTGTACAAATTGTGCAAATATTTGACTAACAAGGACAAGTACACCACCTACACGACGTCCAAGTCAGGATAACTTTATTGCTGGAAAAACTGAAATTTCAAAATGATCTGGACAGCAGCTTAACAGATCAAAGCAGCAATCAATGACAGCTTCGACAAATGTCACACAGTCAAAGTTTTCTGTATAGCTTTTCTGGTCACGGTCAGACCAATTTTCTTTAATTCACAAACGTCGAGAGAGAAAGAACAGAAATAGTCCAGTGACATGGCAATGTGCTGTAATGGGGTGGGTCACGTCCCTGTCTGGCCACCGAGGTACCCGGCACATCATAGTTACTAGGCTGTGAAATATCCATAGAAGCTGACCTGTTGACTGAGAAGAATTTCTCTTTGTTCCCCCGGCTCTCCTTAAGCTGCTGCATATGCGACGCGTGTGCTGTGCGATTATTGTTCGCATGTCTTTGCCGGAGACTGTTTAGAGTGCTGACTGCGTGATGGCTGCGTCTGTGTTGAAGGAAACGATCCAGCAGCGTCACTGTCTGATCTCTACTGCCCGGGAACAACTCAAGTTGTTTTCTTTTGATGCAGTTGTTTCAGTGTTGTCAAACAGATCGTAGGTGCAGGTGCCGTCGTCTGTCGTAGCCTTCCAAAGTTGCCGTCATTTCGCAGACTTTTTTTTTCAGGAAGAAGAATCCTCGTCTTGTGCGGCTCACTGGGAAAAATCTTCAGGCATCATGATTATTTACTAGCTTATTTCCACGGCTCAGAGCACGCCTTTTATCTGTGAAGGTGACTCTAATGGCATTCCCTATGCGGTGTGCACGTTCAGTCAGGTTATGTCTGTAGTGTCCAGTTTGTCGTGATTACTGTCCAACACGTTCCTCATGCAGTCTTCCCAGGTTTCCCTTACTGCCCAGGAGATGCCTCAAAACAGGCGTCACCTTCTGCTCCTGTTTTCAGCCATGTCCAATTTGTCATTTACATCAGCGATTCGGGAGTTTTTTTTTTCGTTTCGTTTTCGGTTTTGACCGATTTTATTTTTTATTGATAGTTCATCAATATTCCCCTGTAACAGGAAGGCACTCTAGGGAGCTTGACAGCAGGTCTTCAGGGAAGAACCCCCCCCCCACACACATGCTCTAAAGACAAGTGTTTTGGTCTTGAACTTGGTGGCGGGGGGGGGGGGGGGCGGGCCGCATCTAGGTCATGACTCTCAGATGCCCCTCTGCTACCAATTTTTTTTTTTTTCTGGCGCCGCCAGGATTCGAACCCGCAACTTTTGGATGGGTGAGCGTTTCAAGGCGTGCCTTTTTAGATGGATGTCGTACCCTTCTCTCTTATCACTTACTGGTGAGAAAGTTCATCGAGTCTGGAGCCGGGCTTTTCTTCTAGTTTGCGAAGACAGTCTTCCAGGAGGATTCAAGTCTGCACTGACACTCTTCTAGTCGGGAACCAGCTGAAGTCAATGTTTGAAGGGTCGTCTGTATTTCCAGACAGCAGAAGTTTTCAAAGCCTTTGTTATTGCTCTGAAGATTTCCTGTAGACCTTTCTGAGAGCTGATTTACATCAGACGTGTTGTAGTGTCCTGATCAGGGGTAAGTTCGACATATCCGATGCACAACAAGTGAGTAGTATGAGTGACAGCATTGCAGCAAATCCATCTGCACGCAGGCGTTTGATTCTGTTTCTTGCTTTTTTTAATCAGTTTTTTTTTTCAGAGAGCGTTTTGCAAAAAATAAACACGAAATTCCGTCAGGCACTGGCTAGGCATCACAGTCACGCGTTATGACGACAAAACGTTCAACTGCAGTCACAGCATTGTTCTTAACATGACTTTTCAGACAGCGAATTGAATGCGCGCCTGACCAGTCCCGAGAGAGAGAGAGAGAGAGAGAGAGAGAGAGAGAGAGAGAGAGAGAGACGAGACAACCACACACACACACACACACACACACACACACACGAGAGAGAGAGAGAGAGAGAGAGAGAGAGAGAGAGAGAGAGACAGACAGGCAGACAGACAGACGGACAGACAGAGAGGAATCCGATTCTTATTGGTGTTGTGTTTCTGTGAGGAGAAATACAGTGGTGCCTTTAGTGAAGATGGTGGTGGTGCAATGGCAATGGTGATGCTGGTGCCATGGTGAAGATAATGATATTGACGATTGATCTGCCCTGGAATGATTCCTTAGTTCAGTGAGCTAAAAACGTTGAATTTCATGAAAATATGCCATAATTTCTGTTCAAAACTACGCTGTTACTGTTGTTCCGCTGCTACATTGATTTTTTTTTTCTGCACACGCAGGCTGATACTCCTGCAGACACTGCCTGTTTAGACAGACAGTGGACTTTTGTGTGTATGACCGTTTTTTTTATCCCGCCATTAAGGCAGCCATACTCCATCTTCGGGGAAGGTGCATGCCATGTGTAAACGTGTCATCCATACCGACTGCCAAACCGGCCTTCTCTTCCGCAAGCTGCTGATGGGATTTCATGTGTGTGCAAGATGTTGTGCGTGCGTTCACACACGGAACCTCGGTTTGTAGTCTCATTCGAAGGACTGTATGGGAAATGGAGTCAGAACCAATGTTAACTCCGAGGAAAAAATCCCCTTGTACCGAAATTCGAACCCGCAACCCCAGAATCACGAGTTCGGCGCTCTTGCCAACTATTTCGGCCCACATTGATTGTACTAATCACTATTATGAAGGTGGTGGTGATGATGTCGTGTCATGGCGGCAGTAGTATCCATGGTGATGATGTCAACGAGACTGGAAAAGAGCTGAAGCACGACTGGGTGACAACCACGATGTGGAGAGCGAGAAAGATGAACATGAAGACGACGAGGAAGAGGATGAGGACACCACCACCACCACCACCACCACCACCATGGCAAACAGCAACAACAAACCTACCTCATAGGTCATGTTGGCCTCAGTAGACAGCTCTCCCCCGGCCAGCACCTTGGGCAGACCTAGAGTGAAGTTGGCGGTGCCTCCGATGGAGAAGCCTTTCTGGTAGCAGACCTCAACCGAGGCTGTCCTGGTCCTCTCCATTCTGTGACGTCATCATTGTCTGTTGTCATGATGGCGATGATGATGATGATGATGATGATGATGATGGTGATGATGATGATGATGACGCTGATGATGGTGATGATGGTGATGATGATGATGATGGTGGTGGTGATGATGATGATGATGATGATGGTGATGATGATGATGATGATGATGATGATGATGGTGGTGGTGTGATGATGATGATGATGATGATGATGATGATGATGATGGTGATGATGGTGGTGGTAGTGGTGGTGGTGGTGGTGATGATGATAACGATGATGATGATGATAATGATGATGATGATGATGATGATGATGATGATGATGATGATGGTGCTGCTGCTGCCGCTGCTGCTGATGGTGATGATGATGATGATGATGATGATGATGGTGATGATGATGATGGTGATGATGATGATGATAATGATGATGATGATGATGTTGATGAGGTGATGTTGATGATGGTGAAGATGATGGTGATAAGAATGATGATGATGATGATGATGATGATGATGATGATGATGATGATGATGAAGATGTCGATGATGATGACAACAGCGACAACGAGGAGGAGGAGGAGGAAAAAAAGGAGCGGGGTGAGGGGGAGAAGGAGAAGAGAGGAGAGAAGAAGGAGGAAGAAGGAGGAGGAAGAAAAGGAGAAGGAGGAGGAGGAGGAAAAAGAGCGGGGTGAGGAGGAGAGGGATAAGGAGGAGGAGAAGGAGGAGAAGGAGGAGGAGGAGGAGGAGGAGGAGGAGGAGGTGGAGGAGGTAAAGCAGCAGCAGGGTGAGGAGAGAGAGGGAGGAGGAGAGGAGAGGAGGAGGAGAGAAAAAGGAGGAGGAGGAGGAAAAGGAAGAGGAAGAATGAGGAGTAGGATGGAGAACCCTTACAGATCGTTGGCCTTCAATGAGGCCAGCGTTGTCCTCTCCACTCTGTGACATTACCAGTCTGCCTCAGCTGTTATCATAACGGTAAGGAGTAGATGATGATGATGATGACGATTAGGAGGAGGAAGAGGAGCAAACAGAGGAGGAAGAAGAGGATGAGGATGAGGAGGGTGGAGACTTTGGCAGTTGACCTGGACGGACGCTATCCTTGTCTTCTCCATTCTGTGACATCACAAGTCTGTCTTGTCTATTATGACGACAACGACAACGACGACGACGACGACGATAATGATGATGATGATGATGATGATGATGATGATGATGATGATGATGATGATGATGATGATGATGGTGATGATGGTGACGATGATGATGATGATGATGGTGATGATGATGATGACGATGATGATGATGATGATGATGATGATGATGATGATGATGATGATGATGGTGACGATGACGATGATGATGATGATGATGATGATGATGTGATGATGGTCATTGTGATGATCATGATGATGATGATCATGATAATGATGACGACGACGACAATGATCATGATCATGATCATGATTGAATGAAGCGCCCGTGTTCTCCTTCTCTTCCACTCAAGCTGGTCCCTCTCCTCTACTCTCCCCCTCCCTTTCACTATGTCCTTCCTTCCTGTCATTTACTCTTTCTCATTTTTTTTCTCTACCAATCTCTTACTTCTGTCATAATCTCTCTCTCTCTCTCTCTCTCTCTCTCTCTCTCTCTCTCTCTCTCTCTCTCCCCTCCTTCTCTAACACACACACACACACACACACACACACACACACACACACACACACACACACACACTTTTGTTCTTGTTCTTGTTTTTGTTCTTGCCTTTGTTTCTGTTCTTGTTCTTCTTCTCCTCCTCATCCCCTCCCCTCCTCCTCCTCCTCCTCCTCCTTCTTCTTCTCTCCCCCCCATCCCACCCTCTATCCCTCCCTCCCTCCCTCTCTCTCTCTCTCTCTCTCTTGTACCTGAAGTTGTAGGTCTGATCTTTGTCCGTGTCATTCCTAAATTCAGTCTTCAATCCCAGCTGGTCAGGGTTGTCACTGTGCGGTAGTTCCAGACTGCTCTTCCCCTGCACAAAACATCAAGATGCCGACCATCACCATTATGTCAGGGTTGTCACTGTTGAGCAGCTCGTGACTGTTCTTTTCCTGCACAAAACATCAAGATGCCGACCATCATCATCATGTCAGGGTTGTCACTGTTGAGCAGCTCGTGACTGTTCTTTTCCTGCACAAAACATCAAGATGCGACCATCATCATCATGTCAGGGTTGTCACTGTTGAGCAGCTCGTGACTGTTCTTTTCCTGCACAAAACATCAAGATGTCGACCATCATCATCATGTCAGGGTTGTCACTGTTGAGCAGCTCGTGACTGTTCTTTTCCTGCACAAAACATCAAGATGTCGACCATCATCATCATGTCAGGGTTGTCACTGTTCGGCAGCTCCTGACGGCTCTTCCTCTGCACAAAGCAAGGCAACCATCTTGATGTCAGACGTCACCATCATGAGACAGGTGTGTGTGATACTCGTGTTTACGGTCACAATATAATCCGACCCTCTAATCGCTTCCCTCCCCTTTGTTTCTGGTAAATGTAGCTAATTTTAGACTTGGGCGTGTACGAACATCTATCAAACAGATCGATTTAACGATTCCTCTGTACAAATGATCAAATGACCCGGCATTTCGGGGCAACCTTACTTTCCACACTGATAGCATTCCAACTATTGTTTACCCGGATGTTCTGCTGTCAAACATCAAAATAGGTTACATTGCGAAAAGAACGGAATGTTCCACAAGTGTAAAAACGCACACAGATTGTGGATCTTCGACAAATGTCAAAACGTACACAGATTGTGCATGTTCGACAACTGTAAAACGCACACAGACTGCGCATGTTCGACAACTGTAAAACGCACACAGATTGTGCATGTTCGACAACTGTAAAACACACACAGACTGCACATGTCGACACCTGTAAAACGCATACAGACTGCGTGTCAACCCATTCGGCCAATCGGGGGGTGGGGGGTGGGGGGGGGGGGGGGGGGGGGGGGGGGTGGGGGGGGGGGGAAGGGGAAGGTCCTGAACTGCAGGATTGTTGAATCCTGATGTCCTGTGTTGCCTCCACCAAGGAACCATGTTGTCATCCCGTTTATTGTTTCATCTTTCACCAGAATGTCGCAGTACCAGTGACAGCGATGTGAACAAAACTCTGAGGACAGATGGACTAAGCAATGCTAAGGGATGAACTCTCTGCATTTTGGGACAGATCTGTTGAGCATATACAGACCACACAGCAAATCATGGATGCTGAATACATTCAGCAAGATGACGCAAAAACAATGGCGCCATTTATGATGAAACTCGATGCAAACATGGAATGTGTCGGGGAGGATGAAGCAATTGAATTTTGGTTCAGTCATTGAATTTTGCTTCAGCCATTGAATCTGGCTTCAGCCATTGAATTTTGGTTCAGCCATTGAATTTCGCTCCAACCATTAAATTTTTTTTTTCAAAATGGAGTGACTGAGGGCGGACAATGAAAATTTGGCTTCATTAAATTTTGGTTCAGCCATTGAATTTTGCTTCAGCCGTTGAGTGTTGGTTAGCCATTTAATATTGGTTCAGCCACTGAATGTTAATTCAATCACTGAATGTTGAATCAGATTTGTATTGCAGATCCGAACCAAGTGGCAGATCCAGGATCCACTCGATTTTGGCAGAGGCCTGTCCTCTCCCGAGTGTTCGTCCAGTAATTCTTGCCCCATGTTTTTTTTCAGCTCTATGAAGACCACGTAACAAACAAAATCTGTGCTCCAGTCCCGTATATGTTTCTCCCCATTTCTGTGAAACCTTGATTTTATTCAGTTCCCAGCAATAAAGCTGGAGCAGGTGTGAAAGGTCCAACTGAATTACAGTTACATGCACAAGAGTTCCATCTCCCCGTTTCCCCTTCCTCCACTCCATCACCCACACCTTACCTGCTCTCCCACACTCATCTAAGAAGCAGATGAGTGAGTGTGTTTTGTGCATAATATGTGACACTTTTCTCTATTATGAAGTCTTGAAAACAATATCAGCGAAAGTAGATTTTGCTGAGATGTGACGTAAGTGAAGCTGGTCTAAAGCTTTTGTAATCCATCCTCAGGAAGAAGTTGACAGCAGATCTTCATAGAAGAAACCCACCTCAGATGAACATGTTGGTCCTGAACTCCTTATATATTTCTAACGTATGTGTGTACTTGTATGCGTGTAATGTCTCCGGGCTTGTACCTGTAGTATTTCACTTCAAGAGGCTGGAGCAAGTGTATTTGTAGGCTCATTAGCCTATAATTTAGTAAAAAAAAAAACTCGCCATTTCTGGAAACAAGACGAACAGAACGCTAGAGGCAATGGTAGAAGCACATGCCCCACTGTCAAGATGTTTTTGATCATGGCGCTGCCGAGACTCAAACCAGCAACTTCTGGTTGGGTGGATGTCTCAAAGGCATTGTCTTTTTTTTTTACCCCTCACGAGTGGAAGCTGCATGAAGTTTACCTTTGTTCCTTTTCGACCAGATCCAGCTGGAACTCTTTTCTCTACCTCTGCCTTTGCCGCTAGCGTTCTGTTCCTCTTCTTACCAGAAATCACGCATTGTTTTATGAAATTATAGGCTAATGATCCTGCAAACACCCTTGCTCCAGCCTCTTGAACTAAACTGAAACCAGCTTCTAATACGAGACTTCAGTTTGGAAACTAGATTCCCTCAAGCTGCTGACTACACTAGCGTTCTTCTCCATCTTGTACGTGTGAGTTGGCTCAATGTGTCACGAGCAAAACAGGAAAAGCACGAATCCCACCAGTAAATCAGTTCATGAGAATTCCTGAGACTATCTTATGCCAGAGCTTGGCAACAAAAAAACCCCATTAAGGCCGTACCTAAGCCACAATCAATCTTTCACAAAAAGCGCAATACACCAAGACCACACCTTGCCAAAACCTTGGAAGCATTCCGACAAATTATCTGAATTAAAAACCTGTACCAATTGTTGAAACTCAGAAATACTACAGGCATGAGCCCGGAGACATTACCCGCACACACGTACACACATAGGTTAGAAATATGTGTCCATTCAGAAAGCTGAAAATATGGCAGTGTTAGGAAACACACCAACTCTTTCATACAAACAGAAACATCTAACGTCAAACATTCACATGTTTGAAAATTTGGCTGAAACTTCTCACCTAGCAGAACGAACGCACGTATGGACGACCGAAACAGGCTGACTACATCGACTCTGTCACACACGTGAGTTGATACAGTGGATAACTCGTTGAACTGGTTGCTGATGATCACCATGTGTTGTAAATGCAGGCACAGTCTAATACACCAATGTCCTTCATAGTGACCTCCACACACTGACCTTTTGGGCAACATTGCCGGACAGCAGGGAGGGCAGATGCTGCTTGGGGCTGAACTCCTGTTTGGTCACCTCAAAGTGGTAGTAGTTCATGGGAACCTCGATTTGGTAATCCGACCTCTTCAAGCGGAAGCGTTTGCTTCCTGTGGGACACGTGAAGGATGATGTTTATCAGCATCTTTGAACAGTGGGTGGATGATGTAGCTTATGAATATCAGTGAGGATCGTTCGGAGGAATGTAGACTGACATTGCACAGACTATTGTACATTATGATAAATGTGTTGAAATAGTTTACAGACTGACCACTGTACAGAGTTCCATACAGAAGTAAACGTGTCTAAACAGTGTACAAACTGACCCTGTTTGGAGTAATGTACACAGTAAAGTATGGTAAGGTATTGTTGCTTATAGCCCACCCGACCGCAAAGGGCCATATCAGCGCTGATACCGCATTGAAGTCAACTTACAAGTCCTCACTATAAAAAAAACCCAAATCATTCACATACCTCTTTGAAACATACCTTCCAAAACACACCGGATTGTATAATCTGAGATCAGATGAAAAATGTTTATGTCTCACATCATGCAAGTTCCAACATATAAAAGAATATGTTTCACTGTGAGTGGTACATGACATGGAATGCACCATGGAGCTTCTTCACCCTTTTAAAAGATAAGAATGGGTGTTAAACGAGTGGCCTGTATGCAAACGGCACAAGACTGTTTCTTCTTTACCGCTGCCTCGAGAACACGGTAAAAAACTTTGGACAGGTTTGGATGAATTTAAATAGGTTGTTATCCATGTGCAAGTTCCATTCCTTTTGCCAGAGGTCTTTGACATAAGCCTGGGTTTTGGGTTTCAGATGAGTGTGAGGATCAGTCTGCTCAACTCTTTCTTTGTGGCACTCTTGGCAAGTTCATCAACCATTTCGTTGTCTCGACTGCCCACATGGCTGGGAATCCCAGCAAAAACCATGTTATATGTATCTGATTCACAGCAGTATGTCAACACAGTGTACAGCATGATATAGTGTGGAATATTGTACAGAATAACAGTATGTGGAGTATTTGTAGAGAATAGCAATGTGTTAATATAGTGTAGTCTTGACAGTGTGGACTTTTGTGCAGTACAGGAGTATGTCAACACAGCGTACAGTTTGACATTGAGTGGAGTGGAAGAATCACCCAGAGATCATCAGCAAAAGTGTCATTAGACCAGACATAGTAGTCCACTCTCAGTCAACCAAGCAGCTGATCATGATCAAGCTCACAGTGCCATATGAGAACAGAATGGAGGCAGCTCAAATCTACAAGACTGAAAAGTATGCTGATCTGGCAGAAGCCTGAGCCTGAGGAGAGAAGGCTATCAAGTCAAAGTCCTCACTGCAGAAATTGGAGCTAGGGGGTTTGTAGGAACATCTGCATATAGCCTCATGAAACAGCTCTCAGTTGCAGGGAGGAAAAAAAAAGAACAGAGCCATGAAAGCAATGGCAGAAGCAGCAGAGAGGTGTTCAAGCTGGATCTGGTCAAGGAGGAACAAAAGTGAACTTCATAAGGCTTAACTTTCCTACAAATATCAGGTGCCCCAGTGGCTCAGTGGTTAGTGCACCAGTCATTAAGTGGAAAATGAGCATGTCCGGAGGGTCATGGGTTTCGAATCTCAGCCATGGCTCATCCAAGATGGGGAAAAAAGGGGCAGCAGAGGGACATCCAGAGTCATGAACTGGGCGTGGCCCAACCCCCCAAGAGTGCCAGGAGATAAGGGCTGAAACACTTGTTTGAAGGGGGCTTCTCCTCTGAGGACCCCTCTGCTGCCACGCTGTCCACGAGTGTCTTTCTACTGGAGTATTATACAGAATACCAGTGTCTTAACAGAGTAAACAGCTTGACATTGCATAAGGAGTCAACTATTTATAGTCTGGCAAAATTAGATTGTTTTTCAGAATTTCATTGAGTCTAAAAGTTGATTGTGATGAGAGATATGGATGAGTGGTAGGTGGGTCCTCTTGGGAAAGGACTAGGAATAATGTCTTGATGAGAATTATCTTAACAGGTCACCAGTACCCTCTCTCTTACTAGTGGTGGAAGGAGCAACTTTCTGGTACTAGTCATGAAAAGAATTTTTTATTTATTCCAGGTCTTGTTAAAATACTGAAGAGTGGCTGTGAGATAATTTTCCTTAGGCCTGTACTCTTAGAAGTACTTGTAGCTCTGAGAGACAGAATTGAAAAGAATAGTTCAAACATTCAACATTTGATTGAACAACTGACAACTGACACAAGTTAAGTGCAATTTTACACATTAACTTTACTTGCTTACACATAGGTAAGTATTTACATGTCAATTCAATAGGCACAGTTTTAGTTCTCATTGAACCACAACAATGAGGGCCCTTCCTCATTCTTACTTTACATGCTTACACTCAGTGCAGCCACTTAAGATGGAATACAGTGGGCTGTGTCTAAGTTACACTGAATGCAACTGGTTTAGATACTTTCACTTCGCTTACATACACCCAGTGCAGTAGCCAAAGTGGTACTCATGGACAGTTTTTCACTATCTTATCATAAAGTGAGGGTAAAGGCCTTATGGGTTTGAGTCCAGGTGGTTAGCTAACTTAGCTTATATCGAGAGGGTAGTTGATCTCTCCTGTGGCTGGTGACTGATCCTCCCTTTTAGATCTGTTGTCTAGTGTCACCCCCAGTTTAAAGTGTAGCCATGGTGTCTGGTGTTCCCCCCAGTTTTCTGGCATAGCCCCAGAGTATGGTTGACCCACAATGTGTAGTGTGTGACCAGGAATCCAGTTCTTTGGTAAAGAGAACTTGGTCTGTAGGTGAGAATCTGATGGCTGGTTTGTTGAGTGCACACATTTACCCTTGTTTACTTTCAGCACAGTGTGAGACTCAGCCAGCAAAGTTTTTCTCTATGGTAGAGTTTCTACTACAACTTTCAATCTCAACTTTTGTTTAAAGGCTGCGTTAAGCTTACAAAAGGGTTGGAGATAGTAATACAATGCTACACAGTTTCAATCAGACAACTCTTCCATGTTTCTTATGAATTAAATCATATTGACTTGGGCTACACTTAGCCCAAGTACACATGTGGTGTAGACTTAAAGTCATACACTACATTTTCATTCCAACAATCACCAGTATTTACAAAATCAGCTTAGCAGTTTCTAACCTAGCACATGCATACTGTTTTTTTTTTTGATCAAAATTAAACATTGAATCATCAACTTAACAGACTGAATTGCATACTGGCATATGCCAGGGTGAACACAAAGAATAGTGGTCAGATTGTTAACAAAGAATCATAACCACATGGGGAGAGAGCTTTTGCCATACGATGGCAAGCAAACTACTACACAGAATAATCATTCGTCAGTTTGATAAATGTCACCAAGTATTTGTACAAAGTTACCATTTAACCCACACAGCATACATAAAATCATACATACATTTCAAATATGTGAAACATAGTTCCAACTCACTTTTCTGGGAATGAACCAGTGAATGACTTGGGATCAAGGAGTAGGTTATCAGGCCTCTCTGGTCGTCCCTTTGTCTTTCACCATTCTGATCTACAGCAGTCTTGAGGGGTCAGTGAAGTTCGACCCTGTGTGTCTGGTATATGAATTCTAAACTGCCAAATCAGGTTTTCTGCTCTGGCTCACACACCAGGAGTGAGAGGGGGAGGGATCTATTCTTATCATCATTCACCTCAGAAATGTTTGAACTTCATCGGCACTGGCTTACTGAAATCAGTGGCCGGTTAATTTATGCATCTGTGTAGACAAAGACCATCGCAGGCAAAAACACAGTGACATCATTTACTAGATGTTCACAGCATGCGGGCGGTGGGCATGAAAGGGAGGAGGGGGAGTGGAGAAGGAGGGAGGGTTGCCAGTTACTCTTTGTGTCAACTATGGCCGAACATGGCTCAGGTGGGGGGTGAGTGGTGGTGATGGTGGTAGAGATCATGGCAGCATGCCTTTGTGTCATGGGATAGGAGGGGGGATGAAGATAGCACCAGAAAAAGGTGTGGGGGGGGAGGGGTGTGTGAGATGGACAATTGTCACAATGCAATGGAAATTTTACTGCATCATAGGTGCTCAGAGTGGGGAAGAAGGGTTGAGAGGGAAGGGAGGTAGGCCAATAGGCATGTTCTAAGGGGGGGGGGGGGGTGTTGAGAGGGGAGAGTGGGCATAGATTTGAAATCTATTCTTGGTTTGGGGTTTGAATCAGACTGATCGGATGGGTTTGTCAAGCGTTTTGTTACATTGATTCTCCTCGTTTTCTTTCAAATGGCCATCAAGGTACAAGCCATTTGGTTCTGAGAAGACAGATGAAAATCAAAGGAATGGGACTATTTGGGGAAGACCACCTGGTGCAAAGATAGGGCCACGGGTGATTGTGAAGGCCTGAAATGCTAAGGGGAAGGTCATGTATTTGAAAATTGTAAATGACGTCATCAGTGGAAACCCCCCCAAACAAGTGAAAGGATTGTGTGTGTGTGTGTGTGTGTGTGTGTGTGTGTGTGTGTGTGTGTGTGCGTGCGTGTGTGTGTGTGTGTGTGCGTGTGTGTGTGTGTGTGTGTGTGTGTGTGTGTGTGTGTGTGTTGTTCTTTCGATTGGTTATCAGTTTAGTATCAAATGATGGCTCAGACTCAAACTCAAACTAGGCCTCAAAACACTTACATGGATTAAGAAATATTTTGGTGCAAATTCTGATTGTGGCGTATGACCTGTCAAGCCTGATACTCCTGAAGTCAAAGGAGAGGAAATGCTCATATGGTTCGTTTTGGGCCAATGTGGGGCCGGCAATGGAAGTGCTGGCTAAGATAATAGAAATACCTCGCATACCATCAACACCAGCTGCTAGAAAGTGCTTGCAGTGATGGCTAATGGTTAATGAAAGGCTCTTCCCATGGCCAGAGTGCTGCTGCCTCCCAGACAAGTTGGAGTGGCACTGAGCTCTGGCTCACAGCTGAGGATGTGATGGCCCTCTCTTCCCTTGTGCTCTGGAAGCAGGTGAACCCTGAAACTCCCGCTGCATGTGTCAGACCTTTGAGGGGGGACTGACCAGCCTCAGCAAAAAGGCAACGCCTTCTGACTCACCCACAATCACTCTTCCTCCCACCCTACCCTACCACCATCACTTCCCCATCTCCCGTTCCCCTCACCTCTCCACCACCATCACTCCGACAATGCCACGAATGGTCCCAGCTGAGGGTCTGGTCTGGAAAGGAAAGATGTAAGAAGACGTCGTCGATGACGAGAATGGCGACAGTGATGACGACGACGAGGATGACGACGACGACGACAACAACAAAGAAGAAGAAGAAGAAGGAGAAGAAGAAGAAGAAGCTGTTGCCATAATGTTATTGCTGCTGCTGCTGATAATGATAATACGATGATAATGCAAGCTACGGGGCACCAGATTGTTGAGTTTTCATGTGGAGACTGTAAAGATGTGTGTGTACCCTGCTGCACTAACAGTAGCACTGTATCCCCCACTGAAGTCCCAACAGTGCATTATGATGCGTTTATTGTCGGTACGTTTGTTGATTAAAAACAAATATGCGTATTGTCATTAATGTACCGATGATGGAATCCACCACAAAGAAAGGATATTTCAAAAGAAAACATCTTTCTGTAAAGAAACACAGTAATTTCACCCTCCCCTACCTGATGAATGAATACATGCCATAGTATTGTCTGCTTCACGTGCATTCAGTGGGAAACGGGTCAGTGTCTCTATCCACACTATCTCTGGTTAGTATATATACATATAAGAGAGAGAGAGAGAGAGAGAGAGAGAGAGAGAGAGAGAGAAAGAGCCCTCATGCCAGTATAGTGTAGTAAACAGTATCTTCCCGAGCGTGGGAATTTCACTGCAGGCGCACGCAAGCTGGAAGTGGCTCTGTGACAGACAACACATGCCATGTGCGTGGGTGTGGGAAAGAAAGAGCAGGCTACATCTGCAAGGGAGTGTGCATTACTGTTAACTTACTGTTAGATGTTAGCGTAAGGGGCACACAAAACGTCTGTCTGCACAAAGAGCTAAACCTGACAGGCGGGTAGATTCTGACCATTACAGTCCTTCCTCTTTCAGCAGCACCCTTCACGTTGACACGCAGTTTGCGCGTTATGGTGGTGCGCAACGTACTGTTTCAAAATATGATCACCTTCAGGCGTCTGTCAGCCCTTTCAAAGTGAAAGTAGAATTGAACAAGAAAGGGATTTGCCGATGTGACTCACCTGTCAGACTGAACACTGCATACAGATGAAGCACCAAGGATGAGTAGCACAACTGGAAGGGACAGAGCCATTTAGAGTTTTTCTCCTGATTTGAGTATTACCTACTGGACGAAGTTCACTCCCCCCACTCTCCCCCCCCCACCTCCCGACCAGTTCTAGCATTGTAATACCTAATTCACATCAAGAAAAGTCAGTAACTTGACTGTCTATAAACCATCAATTCATCTCGTCTTACGTTCGCTACATTTCGCAAAATACATTTAGTAATATGTGTATTTTTTATCAGCCTAGTACACATCGCATTAAAAGATCCAGTCTTCAAAAAGTGTAATTTTCCATCTGTTGCTTTACTGGGATACGAAATCATTCAAAATGACTTTTCTTTGTGTGCGAAGCAATCATTGTAAGTTCTAGAATTTTTCATGAACAGGACAACTTTGTTATGTTGTACCAACTGCTGACAAAGTTTTGGTGACATCTTCACTGCTGGAATGGCTGGAAAAGGTCTTCACAATACCAACCATTCTACCGAGTTTGGTAAACTGATGCCTACATTTGCTTAGAAACGCCAACACATTAGAGTTACCACTGACGCAGACACGCACGTGCGTTCAAATGCATGAGCTGACACAAACATAGACAAAGAAACGAGTCAAAATGCCATCATTTGTGTCAATCCTTTGAAAGTGTGCTGTGCGTGTAACCACAGAAGATCGAATTTTGCTGTATGAGCCCGCAAATCAGTTACGTCAGTGTAAAAGGGAAAGAGATATCCTTTTATTTCGCGATGCGGCCATACACACACACACACACACACACACGCAGCCCCGCGATCAATGCCATCTCACACACACGGCAACAGAACGCTCCAACCCAGCCAGCTAAGCCACACGACAGACCAGGGAGGTAGCGGCGACTTCTTCGGCCGGACTGACACAGGCAAAAACAGCGAGGTTGGGGACATGGCTGAACTGTCTGTGAAACTCTTCAACCACTGAATAATGATTTGAAATTCTTTTGGAGGGAAAAGAGGGCACAGGAGATGGATGGGTGGGTGGGGGGAGGGGGAGGGGAGGAGAGTGGACAGGTGACTGCTTGAAGACTACTGAGTGAGAGCTCTCAGTGGGTGGTGTTGGAAACCAAGAGGCTGTGATGCAGTCTGAAAGGAAAATTGATTCTCTCTCTCTCTGTCTCTGTCTCTGTCTGTCTGTCTGTCTGTCTGTCTCTCTCTCTCTCTCTCTCTCTCTCTCTCTCTCTCTCACACACACACACACACACACACACACACGTGCGCGCGCGCGCGCGTACTCGCACACATATGTTTGCGCGAGTGTGTGTGTGTGTGTGTGTGTGTGTGTGTGTGTGTGTGCGCGCGCACGCGCACTGTGTGTGTGTGTGTGTGTGTGTGCGTGTGTTTATGCGTGAGCGGTTTAAGTGTGTGTGTGTGTGTGTGTGTGTGTGTGTGTGTGTGTGCGCGCGCGCGCGCGCGCAGCAGTGCGCCTATGCGTGCTTATGCGTGTACAATTATGCGCGCCGGTGCATATCTATCTGTCTATCTATCTATCTATCCATCCATCTATCCATCCATCTATCTCTCTGTCTATCTGTCCGTCTGTCTATTCATCTATCTGTGTGTGTGTGTGTGTGTGTGTGTGTGTGTGTGTGTGTGTGTAAGCGTGTATGTGTGTATACGTGTATGTGTGTATGCGAGTGTGTGTGTGTGTGTGTGTGTGTGTGTGTGTGTGTGTGTGTGGTGTGTGTGTGTGTGTAAGTGTATGTCTGAGGTAGAGAGAGAGATAGATAGATAGATAGATAGAGAGAGAGAGAGAGAGAGAGAGAGAGAGAGAGAGAGAGAGAGAGATTCAGATTCAGATTCAGATAATTTATTCAATAAGGCCAAAGCCCCATATGAACGAGGGGCGGTAACAATGTTTCACATGTATCATCATGCAATTTCAAGCAGAATTCATAGTCCATTACAAGCATTTTTTTATCCACTACAAATCACGAAAGAAGAATTTGCCTTAACTGAAAGGCTTTATGCAAATACAATGCTAATTTACGTACTATTCTTTCATCTTTCGACGACATAAGTAGACAAAATCGAAAAAAACATGGATTCATATAGAATTTTGCTGGAATATATTTCAAACGAAGATCAGTCAGAACAGAACATGTTAGAACAAAATGAAGCTCGTCCTCATTAGATTCCTTACACAATGGACACACTAACTCATTACCATATATAGTTTTAAAAAGCGATACACATGTGCATTAATTTCAGATATGCCAAATCTAAATTTAGTGACAAGAAACCCGCAAATGTATATATCCAAATTAAATGAAAGATATGTCTTCACCATATGACCAGAGGTATAACTTCTATACATTTTAAATCTTTCACTTGCTTTATATGACTTTCCCAGTCCTGCCATCTGCAGTCAATTAATCTCTGGCATAGAGTTTGCACAAATAAATTTTCTTGACCAACACCTTGCGCTCCCACACATAACCAAAACCAAATTCATAGAGAAATAATCGAATGTTTGATACCCAGTTGTTTTTTCCCTTTTGAGTCCAAGTCGTATAACATGGTGTAAGATTTCCTTGGAAGTCGATCAATGCTCATTTTTAGTAATTTGAACCAATAACGA
>JADBJO010014210.1:0-7500 GCA_016801955.1 Conus betulinus | reverse complement strand
AAAAACCCTCAGGGACAACGAAAATGAACTAGTAAACGCTGTATCTTCATCCACTTCAGCGCAAGATCCAAATTGTCCGTAATTAGACATTCTGTTGTATCTCATGTTGTCCCCATCAGAACCAGACAATCCATGGTCACACATTCATATCCATGTGGTATCACAACACCAGATCATGTTGGTGTCATCACACCAGACAATCCATGATCACACATTCTGTGCCATCTCATGGTGTCCCCATCACAAGCAGACTAATCCATGATCCCACATCCTGTGGTATCTCGTGTTGTCATCACACCAGACAATACCATGATCACACATTCTGTGGTATCTCATGTTGTCCCCCACCTGTCCAACTGTCCCCATAATCAGACATTATGTGGTATCCTATGTTGTCCCCCTCTGTCCAGACTGTCCCATGATCCGTTCAGGCGAGGCTATGTTGTTTCTGTTTTCTGACAGTTCAGCCAGTTCATAATAAACTAACAGTATGCGCCACATAAAGTTGATTTCCACAGTCAAGACTCCCCATTATCAAACAGTAAAATACTAAACTCGAAAACACGTTAATCAAGGAAGGTAATTTTTTGCCTCCCATGGTGAAACAGTGACATATCCGTTATTTCAAAACTGATACTGCATACAGCAGCTCCTCGCCCAGCCCCAAAGCAGACCTCAGGCAGAGAAACAATAACAAAACTCCCATAAGCGAGGAATGGGGAATTGTACAAAGGGGGTGTTGGGGAATTATTCGTAATCAAATTAGGTAAGCATCCCCAAGGGAGGAATTAGAGTCACATTTCTAAGGCAGGAATATGGAAAGTATCCCTAAGGGAAGAATCTGGGGAGTATCCCTGAAAGAAAAATCAGAGGAGTATCTCAATGGGATGGATCTTAAGCGTCTCAAAGGGAAGGATCAGGAAGTTAAGCCAAGGAGAAGAATCAGGGAAGTATTCTTAGGGGAAGAATCATGAACGTAAATCCAAAAGGGGAAGAAGTTGCTTGCGTTGCTCTTCAGTACAAATAAATTGTTTATGTACACACTTGTTCCATTAAGAAATGCTAAAAGAAAAGAATAGAATAGCCAAGTAAGCATAAGAGAAGAATCGGGGAAATGTTCTTAAAGAAAGAATAAGAATTAGGGGAAATATCCCAAGGAAGGTATTTCTGAGAGAGGAATTTAGCAAAATATCTCTAGGAAAAAGTCAGGGAAGCATCCCCCCCAGTTATGAGTGAGGAGAAAGAATCAGTGAAGTAATCCTGATAGAAAATCAGAAAGGAATCCCAAGGAAAATAATCCTGAGGGAAAAGTCAGGAAGTGTCCCTGAGGGAAGAATCAAGGAAGTATCCTGAGGGAAAGTCAGAACGGTATCCCTAAGGGAGAGTCAGTAAAGTGATCCGTAGGGAAAAGTCGGAAGTGGTATTCCCAAGGGACGAATAGTGCAATAATCCCTAAAGAAAAAGTCCGTAAGGTATCCCCAAGGGACAATCAGTGAAGTAATCTTAAGTGAAAGCCAGGAAGGTAATCCCCAAGGGGGGGAAAAGAATCGGTGAAGTAATTCTGACAGAAAATCATCAGAAAGTATCCCGGAGGGAAGAATCAATGAGTAATCTGGAGAGAAACTCAGAAGGTATCCTCAATGAAAGCAATCCCTGATAGAAAGGTCCGAATATATCCCCAAGGAAAACAGGCAGAAATAATCCTAGAGGGAAAAGTCAGAAGGTATCCCCCAAGGGAAACAATCAGGGGAATAATTCCTGGGTTAAACGCATGACTCGAAAGTTGTCCCGTGAGGAAAGAGAGTAGAAAAGCATCCCCCAGAGGAACAGTAAGGAAAATGTCTTAGGGGAAACCAAAGTCGGATTCTCCAAAGGGAAAAAAAAAATCAGGAAAATGACCTTTAGTTGTGCCTTGTACATATCCCTGAGAAGTGCGAGCAGATCATGGAAAATAGTATAACCCTAAGAGAGAATCTCAGGTGTTTCAATCGTGTCGGGGCCTCGCGTTGCGTCGGCAGAAAGGTCCAGGGAACCTTGTCACGGGCAGGAACACTGAAATAAGGGTAAGAGGTGCCGACAGTCAACTCGAAGTGAACAACACCCCCCCACTTCACTTCCTCTCCTTTCGCATCTTCCACTGAGACATACTTGATTCCCTAAGTGGGAACACACGGGGAGGGGGTGGGGAAATAAAAGGATCCTGTGAGGCAGGGGGGACACGAAAAACACACGAAAGGGAGAATGGAGGAAAATATGGTTGCAGCAGTGCATGACCCAGGAAATATCGTGAGAAAGATGAAAATTATACAGAACTACAGGAAATCAGGGAAGACACCTAGAAAATCAGGTAGAAGTATCCCAAATTTAGTTGGCAGTTAAAGTTTTATGAGTAGATACGTTTGTGACGTGTAAGGTAAACAAATAATAGGTTGCCCTCTACTCGAAATTATACGATATTGTAATATCCTATTCACCTGCCACCCTATTCGTCGTGCTGGTGGTGGAAGACAACTCCTCTGGGGCGATAAATCTAACCTCCAAAGAACGCATTTTGGTTTCAGCCTGCTTGACGACACACAGCAAATAGTGCCACAAAGGGAGTGTAACCGTGGCTCATGGTCGTAGGCGTTTGGGCTGCAAGTAAACAACGAATTAGCACTTGTGGTCCAGAAACGTGGAAATGAGAAGCTTTGAAACCAATGAGCTACACACGGGAATGTCCAAACAAAACCTTACGTTTGAAAATATAAAACAAATGCATAGGCACCCCATCCTAAAGGTCTGCAGGTGCACGCTGCCTTTGCCGCTTAACCCCCCCCCCCCCCCCCCCACCCCCGCCCCAAAACCACTTCATGATCCAGCAATCAAGCCCATTCCGGACGGGGACCGCGCACGGAAAGCGTCGGGAGGGCGAGATGCCGGGCGGCCGTGGGGTACCAGAATGGTGAAGAGGCACCCTCGACCGGGAGAACGAGCGGAGACGCAAGGCCACATATACACAGTGAGACAGATGGAAGGCCGTAAGACGTAAAGAAAAGGAGCATGGAGGCAGAGGCTGGTGTCTAAAGACATAAACACGAGTGCGGATGGGCTGATCGCGAGCGTTGGAGCGCAGAGAGGCGGGTTTTTAGGCAAGCATAAATCGGAACGATCTGTGCCTCCCTTCAGCAGGCGGGATTTCAACCCTACGGGCAGCCGAACAAGGCACCGGTAGACCCCGCAAAAAGGGGCGAAAAAACCTAATCTCAATTCCGACCAGAATCAAAAAAGCAGACGGGTCATGAGACGTAGCAGGCTGGGGGGGCATAAACAAAGAAACACATAGCCCGACGGTCAAGCAAACACAAAACCGACAGGAAGAGGTCAGGAGGGGCGATAATACTGGCTCTCGGTCTCCGCGCTCCTGCAAAAAAACGGGCGCTCTCCTCCTCTGTGCGTGCTGGGGTGTGATAAGTGGGGTGTGTGGGTTGTGTGAGGGGGGGGGTGTGGTGTGTGGGGGGGGGGGGGGGTGGGGGGTTGGTGTGTGTTGTTGGGGTGGGGAGAGAGAGAGAAGAAAGAGAAAGAGAGAAGAGAAAGAGAGCGAGAGAGAGAAGAGAAAGAGAGAGAACACACACCCGCAAAGGGACCGAGAGAGCCGGGGGGGATCCTAAGTAGGGGGGTCGCGAGGCGGGGGGGGGGGTGGGTGTTGGGGCGGCGTGCGTGCGCGGGCGGCGTGGGTGCGGGCGTGCTAGTGTCGGCCGTGCGGCGAGGGGGGGTGGGGGGGGTCGGGGGTGGGGGGTGGGCGGGCGGCGGGCGGGCGGCTGCGGGCGGGTCGCTGCGTGCGTGCGGGCGTGCGTGCTGCGGTTTTTTGTGGGGATGTGTGGGTGGTGTGGTGGGGTGGGGTGTGGTGTCGTGCGTGTGTGGTGTGGGGTGGTTGCATCAAGGGTGTGTCCAGACACCACCTGTTTGGGTAAGGACCGGAGAAAACGCAGCACTATCTCGGTTCACACAGAGGACTGGGTAGTGGGGACATTTGGACAAAAATTCTGTGCAGTATTCCATCCATTCTTCACACGCCCCTCCGCGCTCGCTCCCTCAACACCCCACCTCCACTCCTCTCTTAACCCTCAAACATCGGTCCCCATCCACACGCGCTCTCATGGGGGAGCTGTGGGTTTACGGGTGATGAAGTACCAAAGTATCCTTTATGCACTGTCTTTGTTGGTTTTGTCCCGGAATTGAGACAGCAGAGAGAGAGAGAGGAGAGCAGAGAAGAGACGGAGAAGACCTAGAAGAAGAGAGAGGGAGGGGTGAGAGCTTCAAGCAATTAATCTTAAGATCTTTAATTCTTGATTATTAAAGGCCTAGCCCGTCAAGGGGGTTCATTGGATAAAAGAATGAGTGGGCAGTCGATAGAACCTGATATACCAAAAGAAGCAAAGAAGAAACGCAATAAACAGCAGAAATCACCCAACACTTTTTTTACCGTTTAAGCCTTGAAACATGATGAATTTCACTGGCCCGAGAGAAAATAAAACAGAAAAATTGCAGTTTGTTTATTTGCACTGCTAACTACACCGAAATACAACCAAGAATACACTGAGAAACAGATTACCCTCGCGCGACAAACCTAATCCGAATCTCAAATACTTGTGCGGTCAACTCAAGAATACAATTAAAACGAAAGAAACAAAAAGAATTCTTGAACCAGACAGGAGAAGAGATAAAAAAGTAGAGAAGGAAGGAGTAAGATAAAGCGAAAGAGGAGGAGAAGAGTGAGAAGGGGAGGGCGAAAGAGAGTAGAGAGAAGAGAGAAAAGGGAAACAAAGAATCCTGGTGTGCAAAGTATGTAGAAAGTCATGCTTGCAACCAACTGTGGCAGCGAGCTCTAGGTTTTTACCTTGGGCTTCCCCTGATCACCATGAGCCCCCCTCACCTCTACCCCCTCAGTACCTCACCCCACCCCTTCTTACTACACTCTAACTACGTTACATATCTAATAAATATATGGCCTTCATAATTCGATAAATCCTTCACCACGCCACCGAAAGGAATCCCACGGACCCCCTGAAAAAAAACCATGGGGGCCTCCCCAACTTACCCCATAAACCATGCGACCCCACATCCCTCAATCCTCAATCTACTCCTCCCGCATCTTCATCTTCTCACTCTCCCTCAACTGAAACTGAAAATCCGGAAAGCGACAAAATTTCTGTGACGTAGACACCACCACCATCAGCCAATTTCTTTTTTGGTATTTAACCCCCGTACTCCCCCTTCTTCTCTCCATCCTCGCTGCGGGGGGGGAATCCACACAAGCCAACCACCCATCCCAAGAGACCCACCAAGGTCCAGGGGAAACCCCATCACCCCGCTGTCCTCACTCTGCACTAACTCCACCCGAGTCCCCTCCCACTGGTCGCACAAATTGTCCGGCAGGTGTGTCACGACCTGTGTAGGCGCCAGTGCGCATAGTTGTGCTGATCGAAAATGACCCATGATCGATCCTCCCTTCTTCTTTTTCAAGTTTAAGCTCTCTAGTAACCCTTCTATCCCTAGAAAATCCTACTAACTAACCCTTCCGAACCCCCCACCCCTTCCTCCCCGCCCCGCCCCCAACTCCCTCCTCCCTCCTCTCCCTCTTTTCCCACCCCAACACCAGTTGGCTGCCAATTGCCACTGTACTTTTTAATAGGTGTTGTGTGGGTGTGTGTGTGTGGTGTGTGTTGGTCCGTGCTTGCGTTGCGTGCGGTGGGTGCGTGCAGTGCGGGTGCGTTCTTTCGTTACGGTCGCGTGCGTGCTGCTTGCGTGTCGTGCGTGGCAGTGCGTGCGGAAATAGTGTGCACGTGAGGTGTGTTTGTGTGTGTGTGTGTGGTGTGTGTGTGTGTGTGTGTGTGTGTGTGATGTGTGTTGTAAATATCATTGGGTAACATGTGCCATAATCCCCTTCTTGGGACATGGCTGTCTCTGGTCAGTCGGATGCACTTCCCAACCCTACCCCCCCCCCCCCCACCAGTTCGTGTTCGATGTTGGAGTTTGTGTATGTTTGGTTTTGTGTGACAGTGTGAGGAAAGGTGTGTGTGTTTGTGATTTCTGGAGTGAGTGTAGTTGTGTGGCTGAAGAGCGAGAGAAGAAGGAGAGGAGAGAGAGGAAGAAAGAGAAAGCGTGCACGTTGTGGGGCCCACGCGCCGTTGTTGTTGGGTGTCCGACGACAGCGGTGTCTGGCGGGTCTGGGCTAGCTGCTTCTCCCGGGTCCGTTCTTCTCCCCAACCCACCACAGAACAACATCACAGAACATGCCGACGACGTCTGAACCGTGCCTGTAAGGAGGCCTATCACCGCGCACCCTCCGCTTTCACGCCTTCCCATCTCGCGGATCCGCGCCTCCACCAGATAAATCGCCACCGCCGCCTCGCCTCCCCTACAAATGACCCCTCGTCCCCCCCGCCCACCCCCTCCCTAATCTGTCACACTTCACGTTCCCCCACTTCAACAAACCCTTTCTTCCTACCGCCCCCCACACCCCTCCCCCCCCCCACCCGGCCTCGCCTCCCTCCCGCACCTTCCCTTCTGTCCTCTGCCACTTAGGGCTGGGCAAAACGTGGACGCGGGTCTAGTCAGTGCTCGTTGCACAACAGAGAAGAAGTAAACGCACTGCTATATCAGAGCAATTGATTAAAATTTCCCCCCTCATACCTTCGCTCCCTTTTTATATTCTCTGAATGCATGCCTGTACTTGCTTGCTTATTTTCTGACCCTTCAAGTTTTGTTTGTGGGATTGTTGGGTCTTCGGCTTTTTTGGGTTCGTTGTCTTCTTTCGTATCGGGCGGTGGCCCGTAAGTTCCCCGCCCCCCCCCCAACACCCCCCCCCCACCCCCCAACCCCCCCCCCCCCGTGGCCGGGGGGGCACCCGGGCCCCCCCCCCCCCCCCCCCCCCAGGGCCCCCCCCCCCCCCCCCACCCCCCCCCCCCCCCCCCCCCCCCCCACACACCCAGAATAACCCTTTACCCTCCGCTTCTTTTCTTGTCTGTGGCGTTCTTTCTTTCTTTCTTTGCTTTTTATACTATATTATATTCTATTTCTATATTTTTTAGAAATGGAAAATATATAATAATAACATTTAACATTAATTTTAATAAATTAAAATATATATTAAAACTAATAAAAGATGATATCTTCACATATTCTTCTTCCGGAGTTCCTTCTTCGCTATCCTTTCTTTACACCATCCTGTGTTTTATTCTCTCATCTTTCGTTACTTTTTTTTTTTTTTCTTATTTTTTTTTTCTCTTATCTGTTCTTTCCTTTCCTTGATACTTTCTTCTATATTTCTTTTTCTTATTCTTTTCTTTTCTTTCTTTTCCTCTTCTTTTGGGTTTCCATTTTTCCTTCTTCTTTTTCCTTTTCCTTCTAATTTTCAATCTGTCCCTTTTTTTATGAATGATGATTTTCTTTCTTCCTGTCGGTCTTACACAAGCCACGACGACACAAAGACGTGCATACTGAGCGGGGTGATTTTAT
>JADBJO010014209.1:19410-46910 GCA_016801955.1 Conus betulinus | reverse complement strand
TCCGCTCGATTTCTCTCTCTGTCTCTATCTGGTCTGTCTGTCTCTCTGCCTGTCTCTCTCCCTTTTCTCTCTCTGTCTGTTTTGCGATTTCTCTCTCTCTCTCTCTCTCTCTCTCTCTCTCTCTCTCTCTCCCCCCCCCCCCCCTGTGTGTATGTTGTGTGTGTGTGTGTGTGTGTGTGTGTGTGTGTGTGTGTGTGTGTGTGTTTCAATGGCTATATTGAGCAAAGGCAGACAACACTTATCGTGGAGGATGTCCACTGGGCCGGCCCAGTAGCAATTTGCTAGGGGACCACCCAAACCCCAACTGCGCCAGGATTATGGAGTTGAGCGTTCGCTCCAACCAACACCCCATAACCTCCCCCGCCCCTCCACCACCACCCCTCCCCTCTTATCCCCTCTGCTCTGCCACCCTTCTGCTCCTCAGCTCTTTCTGCCCCCCTCCCCCCTCCACCTCCCTCCCCCCGCCCCACCTTTGGGAAGGTTTCGGGTTTCTCGTCCCTTGGACAGTGGCGCCTGTTACAAGCAGAGAATTCGTATGTAGGTGTGCTTAGATCTTTGTATGTTCGTTGAGATTATGGAATATGTGGTGTGTTGTGTGTGTGTGTGTGTGTGTGTGTGTGTGTGTGTGTGTGTGTGTGTGTGTGTGTGTGTGCCCGTAAGCGTGTTCCCTTTTTGACAGTACTTTAATATGTCCCATTGTATGATCTTTCTTCGTTTTGTTTTGTTTGTTTGTGCATGCATGCATGCGCGCGCGCGCGCGCGTGTGTTTGTAAAAAGGTACATATACCGAATAGATTCCAATGCCCACTAGTGACAGATATGTATAAATATCAAAGTTATGAAATAGGTTTCATACAATCCCACTGTAAACACATGAGATTTTGAGAAAGCAAACAGCACAGTCACATTTCATGATCACAACGTTCAGTTAGGGCCCCAGATCACGAACAACATATAAGCAGAAGAAATGAAAGTGTGAAAGAATTTTGAGCATGCTTTTTCTACTAATGTCATGTATTGGAAACAAGTTTGTCCACAAGTTTGCATAATTCTGTAGGTGCTGCTATTTCCCACCAGCTCTGTTTTTCTTTTCTCTTCTAAATATCTGTCAATCTCTTCATCCACTTTCATCACATTTGATTTGAGGTCAGGTTTGTGGAATGAGGAGTTTACCTGGTTTTTCTTTCAGATTGTTTTCTCCGATTTTACTTGTGGGTCTGTTCATACATTTTTGTTTTTTTTTCTGCAGATTTGTCCGAGCGATTTTTTTGCAGATTTTGCCCCTCAGCTTCAGTGATCTCTAGCACTGATTCAAGAATATTGACTGTATTAGCATCGGTGCCTTCTCTAGGTTCTTGAACACGGTCTAACACAGACATGCACACGTGAGCGCGCACGCACGCGCGCGCGCGCGCGCACACACACACACACCACCACCACCATCACCACCACCCACCACCTCCCAGTGTCTGTATTTTTGCTCCTGAGCGACCATTTTCTTTATTGTTTCCTTTGTCCTTTGCGAAGTTTGTTAACAGCCACTGTCAGTTAGTTGTACGACACGTGTCATGTTCAGTGTTCTGTTCTTTCATCTCACGTCTCAGCTGAATCATTTGCAGCCTTGTTTTTTTTTTTTTTTTTTTCAGAGATTCTGATTCAATTTAAAATGTGCCCCATTCTGTTGATGATTGTCGAGATCATGTCTCTCAAGTCACCAGCATAACAGTTTCTGCTCAAGGACATTTTCGATGAGTCCAGCATTTTCTTTTAATTGCGTGGGTCATCAGTTTTTGTCGCCCCCCCCCCCCCCCCCCCCCCATCCCCCCCCCCAAAAAAAGTCGTGACAAAGAGGAAAAAAGTTATTGCCTTACAAGTAGTAAATTTCAGTACACAAAACAGTGTACACTCCCATGTCACACACGGCATTTTCCTGTATACGTTAGTGCACCAATAGCATAAAGTTTTTGGTAACATAATATATATATATATATATATATTATTTTGAACAATTGAGTTGAGTCGGGGAAACAAATGAGGTAACCAATTCCCATCCATGACATTATGGCTAGGAGTCGGGGAAAAAAAAAAAATACAGTAGGGGAAGGGGGGGAGGTAACAATTCCTCCATCATGACATTAATGGCTAGGCAAAGATTATCATAAAAAAAAAAAAAAAACAGTACTTAAAAAAAAAAAAAAACAGGGGGGGGGGGGGGGGCATGGAAAGAAAGAAAATGAGAACGAAAAAATCAGGGAAATACATTGTGAGCTATTGGGACCTCTTCTCTAGCAGCACTTGGGAAAACCATTGTGATCCAGCCTGAAGACAGCACTATCCCCATCGCCTGCTCCGAGGCCTTTCGTCCACTGGATCGGACTCATCAGGAGGCATGACTGATCGTGTCTGTGTACCCTTAGCATCAAATGGAGGTACACCACAGTCTGTAATGCTGTGGTATACTCACCAGCAAGGATTCAAAAATAGAATCCAACAGTACCCCAAAGCAGCCAGCCGATGGGTAGAAAAGTAAAATGACAGGAAAATATGGTAAGGAAATAGGTTGCAGAAAAAAAAAAAATTATGTAAACAGTAGTATAAAAGATAGGGGGTAATCTTTGAGCTTATGCAATTGATTTTTGGACAGCTGGTCTTCTGTTTCAATGAAACAAACTAACTATGAGGATACCCAGAAGATTTACAATAGAAAAAAAAGCTTTGAAATATGTTTGGGGATCCGTTTAAGGATGCAAGGGAGGTCAAAAGGTGTCCGAGAGTCAGAGTGGTCAGCTCCGCTGTTTACTGACCCAAACATTGTCAGCAGCTAAGAATTGTGCGGAACAGCCTTTACTGGGATCTCCCAAGAGATGCAACCTCCCACTGATTGACTAAACGATAACATGTTGAACAATTTAGTAATGGGGAGAAAAGCGCGATACAATTCATCCTTACTACATAGAACAATTTTAGTAATGGAGGAAGGGGGGGGTGGGGGGGCAGGCTGACAATTCATCCATTACTACATAGGGGGGAGGGGGGGGGGAGGGAGGGGGCAAAGATGTTTAGAAGAGAAAAAAGGGGGGGGGTGGGGGGGGGGGGGGGGGGGAGGGGGAAGGGAAACAGGGGAAGGAAGAGGGGAAAACAAGAGGGAAAAATCAGGGAAATATATTATCAATATTAAAAAACGAGAGACCGAAAAATTACATATGCCTAGGGGATAATTATTGGAGGGTATTAACCTTTGGACTAGCTAGCCTCTATGGTGACCATTGTGATCCAGCCTGGAAGACAGAAGAACACATTTCCTATCGCCTGCCTCCGAGGTCTTTCGTCCAGACCGCTGGATCGGACTCATCAGGGACGCACGCTGATTGTATCTATGTTCTCTTTGGAATCAAATGGAGATATACCACAGCCTATAATACTATGATATCATGGATTTAATTGTTGACATGTAGTCTCTATCTCTCTCATACATTTGCAACAGATGCCGTTTTTCTCTCATGGTTGTGATAATAGTCCTGTGTTTTGAACATGAATTTGACTTGTAATGAAACAGTCGAAACTGCACATTTTAACAGGATAAAAAAAAAAGCAGTCGCTGGCATGGATTTGGAAGGGGAATCAATACTAGGGTCACCACAAAAAACAAGGCAGGGAGGGTTACATGGTTTGACACTTTTGCATGATAATCAATTCCGTTCTGAGACTACACGACAGACATGTATGCTAGTCTTTCATAACATGTCCAGTCATCGACCAGGCCGAAGAAATGCAGACATCTTCACTGTTGACAAGAAAATTTGTACGAGACTCCCAGAAAAGTCGTCCTCTAGTGAATTATTGTCTACTGCATCGCTCCATCGTCCCATAATTTTAAACCCACAGCACAACAAGGGCCGAAAAGTCCCATACATGTGACACATTTCATGGGGTTCGAACCGTCACCACCATCACTGCAACCACTATGGCTGATGAGCCAGCGACATTATCCGTCTCAGAATTGTTCCAAAGAGATGGGTGACTGCCTCAGTCCTCACTATCCTCGACATTCCCATCCTACAAATCAGTCCGGCTTGCCCGAGATCAGCGTAGCTTTCATCGTGTGGAGATTGGCCATGGCCTCTATCAAACCGGTCTAAAGCTCGACTTCGTTGGACATGCGTTGCACAATGGGACATCTGTGATGGAATAATACCAAACGTTCATCAGCAGTAATAAATGATCTGGAATACGTTACGGCTCAACTTAACATTATTATTAGTAGTATTTTTGTAAACTGCCCCACGTGTCCATGAGAAGGGCAAGAAACACTACATGCTGTCCTTGAGGTGTTTTTTGAATAACAGCAGAATTCTCTCTCTCTCTCTCTCTCTCTCTCTCTCTCTCTTCCTCATCTCCTCTCTCTCTCTCTCTATCTCTGTGGTGTGTGTGTGTGTGTGTGTGTGTGTGTGTGTGTGTGTGTGTGTGTGTGTGTGCGTGTGCGTGTGTGCGTGTAAGCGTGCATGCGTGCGTGCGTGTGTGAGTGTGTATGTGTGTGTGAGCCTCTCTTTCTCTCTCTCTCTCTCTCTCTCTCTCTCTCTCTCTCTCTCTCTCTCTCTCTCCCCTTTCCCCTCTCTCTAAGGAAAGGACAAGGAAAGCGACAGAAGGAAACACACGATCCAATAGGCCCCTCTTCTCCCTCAGACAGGTTCCACGGTATCATCACTTGTTTACATTGATAATTTCACTGCCTCCCGACGTGCTGCTGAAATGGCCGACTTTTATTTTTCAGCTCTCGGGTAGAGCAGCTCGTAAACTGCTGGTGTCGCCACCCGTCCGTGACGTGAAATACGGGTACCCTGATACGGGTGGGCAAAAAGGCTGGCCCACTTTCGTCCAACTTACTGCATTGTTCTTATGCATTTATGCCGGAAGAGAGATTGGGGAGGAGGGAGGGGAGTTTCAGAGAGAAGGTAGAGTTTCAGAGATACATGTCCTGTGGTATGGGCATGATGGTCTTGTGCATGTGTGTGTGTGTGTGTGTGTGTGTGTGTGTGTGTGTGTGTGTGTGTGTGTGTGTGTGTGTGTGTGTGCTAAAATCGTGTGTTTTCTCTCTCTTTCTCTGTATGTGTGTGTGTGTGTGTGTGTGTGTGTGTGTGTGTGTGTGTGTGTGTGCATGCATTTATGTGTATTGTGTACATTTTGCTGGATGAGAGAGAGAGAGAGAGAGAGAGAGAGAGAGGTGAGAGTGTGTGTGTGTGTGTGTGTGTGTGTGTGTGTGTGTGTGTGTGTGAATGACTGAATGTGTATGTAATGTATATGTGTGTGTGTATGAGTGTGAGAGAGAGAGAGAGATGATATGAATGAGTTATTCAATAAGGCTGTGGCACATTTCGCCAAGGAGAGAAAGGGGTATGTGTGAACAGAATAACCGACACAACAACGTGGGTGAGTGGGACGGGAAGAAGAGAGAGAGAGAGAGAGAGAGAGAGAGAGAGAGAGAGAGAGAGAGAGAGAGAGAGAGAGAGAGAGAGAGAGAGAGAAAGATAGAGCAAATATATTCAAAGGCATGGCACACACACACACACACCACACACACACACACACACCACACACCACACACACACACACACACACACACAGAGAGAGAGAGAGAGAGAGAGAGAGAGAGAGAGAGAGAGAGAGTCGATTTTTCTTTTCATTTTGTTTTTCGGTGTGCCAAGTTCATATCGAGTTACTGATGTAAAAAAAGAAAATTAGCATCATAAACGGCTGTCTGCCTTTAAGATTTCGTGGCATGCAGGTTTTGACAGGCAGTGTATAGTTTCCCGATCCATTCAATCCGCTGTGATCTCTGTGTTTCCCTCTTCTATGTGGTGTTTCTTCGAAGAAGAAAAAAAAAGATCGAACCTGGCGGGGCCTGCCCCTCTCCAGGTTGCGCTTACTCCTCACATACGGCAGGTAGTACTAGGTTTTACATGGTTACCCAGTAGCAGCTTTTTACGTGTGTTCATTGTGCACTGATTTGCTGTTATCATCGTTGTGAACTGAGGTACATATGGAGAAGAAGAAAACATTCCGTCAATGGAGAAGTTTCAGTTTCAGTTTCATCAAGGAGGCGTCACTGCGTGCAGACTAGTCGATATACGCTACACCACATCCGCTAAGTTTTGAGACCACACTACGCATGATTTGAAGCTGATGGATAAATGAATTAACAACAAAAGATGAGACAATTGAAGAAGAGGGTCTCGTGGCTACGACTCAGCGGATGTCTGACCTACGCATTAGCCTAACGCATTGGTCGTGACCTTGAGTGGCTACCTACCATTTGTGTGTGTGTGTGTGTGTGTGTGTGTGTGTGTGTGTGTGTGTGTGTGTGTGTGTGTGTGTGTGTGTGTGTGTGTGTGTGTGTGTGGTGGATGTACATGTGTGTGTGTGTGATGTGTGGGCATGGGCAATGGAGAAGAGAAAAAGAACAAGCGGTACAATTATAGGGTGGCGTTGCCTTTCCTTAAAAAAGAAGGAGAAAGAGGAAAAAAATTCGCTGCTTTTTCTGTACCTTAGATTAAGAAGACAAATTCGTCATTGGAAAAATTAGGAATCCTTTGTATGTCCTAAATGCGCATGCGCGCATATGTGTGTGTGTGTGTGTGCGTGCGCGCGCGTGCGTGCGTGCGTGCGTGCGTGCGTGCGTGTGTGTGTGTGTGTGTGTGTGTGTGTGTGTGTGTGTGTGATCCGTTTGTTTGGTGTTGTTGGTGGTACCCATATTTCAAACTGATCGAATATTGTTTCCATGTATAAAACTGAAGGAATAGGGAGAGGAGAGGGAAAGAAGCGTTCGGAAACGAACCAGAGAAGCATTCAAAGGGGAAGCAATTTCCATGTGTACAGGAACTTGCTTAATTGTGCTGAGTTTGTTATTTTCTTATGTGCCTTTTTTTCATTGCCTGTGAACCATTCGTAAATATATTTAGACAGGTTCATGGCCTGATTCTGACCACACACACACACACACACACACACACACACACACACACACACACACACACACACACACACACACACAACACAACACAAGTGCGCGCCGCTAAACACACACTTTTGAGTGACAGGCTTTATTATTTAAAGCTTTATAAATATGAATGTTGCCAGTTTCTTTCCTTTGATCTTTTTCCCGCATGTGTGGGCGCTGGAGTTTTAAAAAGGATAGAGGATATGCTTTACTGTCTTCTGCATTTTTCCTTGTTAATTTTTTTTTGACAGGAAGCCATAGCATTTTCGTGAAAGTGGGAACATATGCCCCCCCCCCTTCTCCTCCTCCTCTCCCACCATTTCAGTTCCTCCACTGCCTCTTCCAAAACTCTTGTCACTCTCTGCACGCCTGCTTTCGAACATAAATGTCCAACAGGTGTGTCAAACAACAGAGGAGTTGAAAGCCAGATTAAGAGACATTGTGCTCTGACTGTTGGACAAGGAGGCTTGTTTTTATTTTGTGACTACGTGTCCCTGAGCTGTGTTTTTGCATCTTTATCTTCATCGGATCAAAGTACTTTTTCATAGCTGTTTTATCGCTTGTTCTCTCTCTCTCTCTCTCTCTCTCTCTCTCTCTCTCTCTCTCTCTCTCTCTCTCTCTCTCTCTCTCTCTCTCTCCCTCCCTCTCTCTCTCTCTCTCTATATATATATATATATATATGTGTGTGTGTGTGTGTGTGTGTGTGTGTGTGTGTGTGTGTGTGTGTGTGTGTGTTTGTGTGTACAAGTGCGCGCGTGCACGTGCGCGTGCGTGCATGTGAGTTTATTGGTTGTGTGTCACGTGTTCGCGTAAAAATGGTTTCGTCGATTTTCTTTGTAATAGAGCCGTGACTTTTGCATGTGAGCCTGCTTCTTTGATGAGTCTCTTGTAAGCATTGCACATCGGTGATATCACCATTCAAAAACCTTGATCAAAAAGCTATTATAAAACATTTCAGAATGAGTTCTGAAAGAGTTTAGTACTTTGTAGTTGCTTTTTGATTTAGATGGTAGTGGTTACATTGATCTGAAATTTAAAAAAAAAAAGAAGAAGATTTTCCCATGAGCGCTTAGCTGTACATCCCAAAAGCTTAGCAGCAGAGAAAGAAGATATTCGAGCCCTGGAGTAAGTTTGTACTGCCAAAGGGGAAGCAAGCCTGTGACCTGGTATCATATAATTATGTCCCTTGAATAAACACACTAATACAGGATGTTTGTTTAAAAAAAAAAAAAAAAAAAAAAAAAAAAAAAAAAGAACTCTCCGATACCACTCACTTCTGTCAGTTCCACCAGTTCCGACACGAGCACCCGTTGGCCACGTGTTGTGTTGAACAACATGGATGTACAGCCTGACATGCTCCGATCAATATATTACCTGTTTCTGTCAAATCAGTCCTGCCCACCACTCTCCCATTCTTCCTTCTACTACTCCTGCTCTTCCACCTCGCAGTCTTTTTCAGCCCTGGGAAGGAAGGGCAGCCTTCATCGGGTGGAGGTGAAAAAAGATAAGATGATTGACGACGGCGACGATGGAGCGACAGGTACCACTTGCTTGGCAGAACGGGCTTATCGGCAGCGGGCAGGGCAGGGCAGGGCAAGGGGTGAAGCTGGAAGTCGGCCCGGCCACACGGATGGGCATCAGGGAAGGCTGGGGGGAGGGGGGGGGGGGGGGGGGGGGGGGGGGGGGCCTGGCCTAGTATGGGGGGATACAGCAACAAAACTAGTTGCTCGTGAAATCTGTGAGGGGAGGTTCTCAGCACAAAGACCCGCGTGAAGAAGTGTCATCTGTCTGGAGTCTCGAGGCAGGACACACAGTGGGTGTGCCAGATGGGATTCCTTTCCTTTTCTGAAGGGGCAATGAGAAACCACTACGGGTTGTCATGTTTGAGCTCAAAAGCATGTCCTACTCTCCTGAGGACAGGGCGAAAATATCTGATGCCGATCTGAAGCACATAATGGAAAACATGAAGTCCAAAACATCTGATACACTGTTCTGAAAAGCGGGGTGGTAAATACTGTGTGAAAGCGATATTTGATGTTTTTGCTGTAGCAGATGGTAGATATTAAGTCAAAATTATCGGATGCTGTTCTGAGGAGCATACGCGTCAGAAAAAAAGGGATGGCTGTTGCTGGAAGCAGATGGTAAACTTTAAGTGCCAACAAATCTGAAGCTGTTCCAAAAGTGATGCTGTTGTTGGAAGCAGATGGTAAACTTTAAGTGCCAACAATTCTGAAGCTGTTTCAAAGAGCAGGATGTTAAGCACGGGGGCTGAAATTATATGGTCTCAAGGAGCAGAGAGACCATATGAAACTAAAAGTATCTCACACATTTTCAGTGAACAGATGGACAGGAAAAAGCCAAAAGTATATTATGGTGTTTTAAGAAGCGCATAAGCGCGCGCGCGCGCGCGCGCGCGTGTGTGTGCATGTGTGTGTTTGTGTGTGTGTGTGTGTAACGTGAGGGGGGAAGACTTATTACTCGAGAGCCACCAAGGAGAACAAAACGAAGGAGGGAAAGTGCGTGTGTGGAGGTGAGGGCGGGAGATGTACATGTTTTGGTGGTGGAGCTGAGTCTACGATTAAACTGCTCAGAGCGACAATAGCTAATCAGTTCTTCTCACTAAAAATAGTCCCGTTCAGTATCCCCCTGAAACCCACTGTTTATTATGATTCAGGGAAACTGAACTGACCATGCCATTGTCATTGACTTTGTGAACATCATCACATATTCATATAACACTTTATAGGTAGTAAAGGGTAGTGTGGATGAATGACTTGTGAGTTGATGTCAACGAGGTGACAGCCCTGATATGGCCCTTTGCGGTCGGCTGGGCTATAAGCAACATTACCTTACCTAGATAGTATTTCTCTATTCGTCCATTTCTTTTTGCCGGGAGTAACGGGACTGTTGACTTCATTTGCAAGAGGATTAAGGCAGATGAATTAAGCGACGCGTTTTTCTCTTGTCTGCAAGGTAGGAAGCAGCTGCGCAAAGCGCGTGGTGTATGGTGACTGTGAAAAAAAGATCAGTGAGTAAGCCAGTTACGTAACCAGTTTAGAGTGTAGGATGTTTTTGTTTGGTTTTTGTTTGTTTGTTTGTTTTTATTTCGAGATAAACCACCTCGTTAAGCGAAGTAAAGTGCTCGCTGTTTGGACAATCTTCCATCAACTGAAAGCGCCTATCAGTGGGTTTATTTAACTTTGAAGATAGTCATTGGAGCGAAGACGACGCCTGGCATCAAGCAGGATATGTCGTACCATGCACTGTTGCGCGGTGCGAATGATCATACATTACTCCGGGTCTAGTAAGGCCAGTTGAGAGTGCCATTACGTGGGCTACCTGTCTCGGCTGACCATTGTCCATGTTCTTTTGGCCAGCACGTCATGCATGAGGAAAACTTAGAACTCTATCGGAGTGAACAATTCGCGATGACCTTTAACACTGATCGGAGCTTGGCAGACATATCGTCGTTGCTGTCCATAGATGCAACTGGCTTGACTGACAGTTGATTCAAGAATACTGGAGCTGATTGAATAGTTTTAATATTTTATGGAGCTGGCCGGATTCTTCCATGCTTACTGGAGAATTGAACTGCAATGTCTATGCAGAATTAGTGTTGAAGGTGTGTTTTTTATTTTATTAGTTTTCAGTTCTGGTTGTGGAGCAGTTTCTGTCAATAACATAAACGCACCCGTCCGCACTGTTCGCACCTTTTTCACTTTGCTATTGCGGCTGGCTTGCATTGACATTTTTCGTAAATCTACCTTTTCAACCGTTTAACAACTATCAACCGCCCTATCCACCCACCTGTCTACCAATCGACCCAGTTCCAGATTTCACAGTGTCGTAGCACTGACTGTGACTCGTATACTTGTAATCTCCATCGCTGTGTGAACTGTGAGCCACCTTCCTCCTCCCCCTCCCCCTTGCCTCTCCACCCCCCCCCCCCCCCCCCCCCCCCCCCCCTACCCCCCAAGCCTTTGTTCCCCAGCCGTGTCTCGCTCAGCTCCATGGCCCAGCACAGTGGCCCAGTGGGAGAAGGAAAACAAGCTGTCAGCAGCTTCAAAAGCAAGGTGAGCCTTCCCTCTGAGGAGGAGTCGACAACGTCTTCGGGTCAGAAGGAAGGAGATTGCTCTGGAAAGGCGGCCCGTGCGATTCGGATAGATAGGTGTGTGTGTGTGTGTGTGTGTGTGTGTGTGTGTGTGTGTGTGTGTGTGTGTGTGCACGCATGCGCGCCCTTTTGTATGTGTGTGTGTGTGTGTGTGTGTGTGTGTGTGTGTGTGTACGCGCGCGCGCGCGTGCGTGCGTGTGCGTATGTGTATGTGTGCGTGCATGCGTGGCAGTGTGTTTTGTTTGAATGAAACACGACATTCGTTACTCCGCCAGATTTACGCCTGTTAGATCTTGCTCTCAACACAGCATTGTTGGTGGTGAGCTAGAATATATATACCACACAAGCTTATAATTGTCGGCTCAGCCGGCGGAACACCCTCAGCTAGAACAGCCAGTGGAGGAACGCGCTAGTGATCTGAATGGCCAAAGGGGAGGAAGTACTTGGTCTCGGCACCGACAGGAGTTGCAGCAGGCCCCATGCGCGGCATTGTGGGGGCTGTTTAGGCGGAGAGGGAAGACACCACTCGCTTCTCTCCGGGGAGATCCTGGTCCTCCAACACTCCCAGTCAATGCTCCCCGTTTACCCTCTCCCTCGACGTCGACAGTGGCGTGAATCACAATAAAAAAAAAAAAGCAACCCGCGTCAAACCGCTGCCGCCCCCCCCCCCCCCCTCCCCCCTCCCCCCCCCCCCCCCCCCCCCCCCAGGCCAGGCCAGAGATGAGGAGCACTAGCTGAGTGATCAGGGTGTGTGTGTCCGGGAAAGGGGGGGGGGGGGCGGGAGGGAAGAGGGTATACGATGTGAAGGTGGACGATTGAGAGGGAGGGGGAGGAGTGGGGGGGGGGGGGGGGAAGACGAATTCGTTGAGAATGATTGTAACGCTTTGAATGGGTGGAGAGAGAGAAAGAGAGAGAGAGAGAGAGAGAGAGAGAGAGAGAGAGAGAGAGAGAGAGAGAGAGAGAGAGAGAGAAAGAGAGAAAGAGAAAGAGAGAGAGGGAGAGAGAGAGAATGAAAAGAGAGAGAGGAGAGAGAGAGAGGGGAGAGAGAGAGAGAGAGAGAGAGAGAGAGAGACAGAGACAGAGAGAGAGAGGGAGAAAGGATAGGGCCCGGAGGGGGTTCGGGGTGGAGCGAGAAGGTAGGAAGAAGAGCCAGAGAGAGGGAACCTGTCTGTCTTACGTCATCGTTTTCATTTGAAAAAGGAAAATGTACTATTTTTCATTTTACTCTGGGTTTTATTTTCCAACCTGATTTTTTTTTCTTTCCATACATGCTATCCTTACTTAGCGGAAAGAAAATGTATGACCTTTTTAACGATAACCTCATGCGTATTGATATCAATACAATCGACTTTTCAAGAAAATTCGCCGCAACTTCAGAAGTCGGATGTGGCACCAATATGCAGATTTAAAGGCTGTATATCGTCAAATGGGAAGCGGATGTGTCAACAGGGTTGTAGAGATACTACATGAGACAGAGTGGTAAGGGATGGGAAAGGGGTTGATGTTTATATTACATATCAATCGAAAATCGTGTCTGTTTTTAGAGGTGTCAGACGGAACTGGGGCCACAGAGTGCACACACACACACACACACACACACACACACACACACACACACACACACACACACGCACGCACGCACGCACGCACGCACGCTCGCACGCACGCACGCACACACAGAGACAATCCAAGACACAGTCTTGTGGTTTGATTGTTGGTGAAAATTTCAATTTTTACAAGACTCATCACTCTCTTAAATATAAACCATAGTGGACCTAACTCATCAATCCTGTTCGATATGACTGAGAATGGGACCAGATCTAACTCATCAGTCCTGTTACATATGACTGAGGACAGGAATAAACTAAACTCATCAATCCTGTTCGATATGACCGAGAATGGGACTAGATCTAACTCATCAATCGTGTTAGATATGACTGAGGACAGGATTAGACTTAACTCATCAATCCTGTTAGATATGACTGAGGACAGGACCTAACTCATCAATTCTGTTAGATATGACTGAGGACAGGATTAGACCTAACTCATCAATCCTGTTAGATATGACTGAAAACAAGACTAGATTTAACACATCAATCCTGTTAGATATGACTGACGGCAGGACTAGACCTAACACATCAATCCTGTTAGATATGACTGAAAACAAGACTAGATTTAACACATCAATCCTGTTAGATATGACTGACGGCAGGACTAGACCTAACACATCAATCCTGTTAGATATGACTGAAAACAAGACTAGATTTAACACATCAAATCCTGTTAGATATGACTGACGGCAGGACTAGACCTAACACATCAATCCTGTTAGATATGACTGAAAACAAGACTAGATTTAACACATCAATCCTGTTAGATATGACTGACGGCAGGACTAGACCTAACACATCAATCCTGTTAGATATGACTGAGGACAGGATTAGACCTAACGCATCAATCCTGTTAGATATGACTGAAAACAAGACTAGATTTAACACATCAATCCTGTTAGATATGACGGACGGCAGGACTAGACCTAACACATCAATCCTCATAGGTATGTCTGAAGATTGGACTAAGCCTAACGTTTCTATCATATTAGGTATACTACGGAAGGACTAGGCCTAACACATCAATCCTGTTAGATGTACCGAGAACGAGACTAGACGCAATACATCAATCCTGTTAGGCATAATAAGGAAGGACTAGACCTAACACATCAATCCTGTTAGATGCACTGAGGACAGGACCACATTTAACACATCAATTCTGTTATATGTCCTGAGGACAGGACCACACTTAACACATCAATCCTGTTATGTGTGCTGAGGAAGTACTAGACCTAACACACCAATCCTGTTAGTATATTTGAGAACAGGACTGGACCTAAAACTTCAGTCCTGGCAGGAATACTGAGGAAGGACTACACCTAACTCATCAATCCTGTTAGATATGACTGAAAACAAGACTAGATTTAACACATCAATCCTGTTAGTTATAGCTGAAAACAACATCAGATTTAACACATCAATCCTTTCAGATATGACTGAAAACAAGACTAGATTTAACACATCAATCCTGTCAGATATGACTGAAAACAAGGCTAGATTTAACACATCAATCCTGTCATATATGACTGAAAACAAGACTAGATTTAACACATCAATCCTGTTGGATATGACTGAAAACAAGACTAGATTAAACACATCAATCCTGTCATACATGACTGACAACAAGACTAGATTTAACACATCAACCCTGTTGGACATGACTGAAAACAAGACTAGATTTAACACATCAATCCTGTCAGATATGACTGAAAACAAGACTAGATTTAACACATCAATCCTGTCAGATATGACTGAAAACAAGACTAGATTTAACACATCAATCCTGTTAGAGATGACTGAAAACAAGACTAGATTTAACATATCAATCCTGTTAGAGATGGCTGAGGATCGGACAAGACCTAACTCATCAGTCCTGTGAGGTTTACTGAGGACGGACTAGACCTGACACACTAGACCTGACACATCAATCCTGTTATACATGACTGAGAACGGACAGTTGCAGAGATCACTCTCTGTGCAAACTTCTGTCATCTCTCTCTCTCTCTCTCTCTCTCTCTCTCTCTCTCTCTCGGGTGAGCTGTCGTCATCGGCTGCGGCAAGACGTGTACACGAGCTGTCCTGCTAATTTGTTTAATTACGCGGTTCATTACTACCTTGGTGACGTGTTGCAGTACTGCTAAAATGCCAATTAGTGCAGGAGCTCACCGTCAAAAAAATTGGATCTTTTCATGCAGTTTTGATCAAGTTATTAGAGAAAAAGTGTTGTCAGCCATGTAAACTCCCAAAGTACTCCCCTTTCTCACAGTGGGATTACTTCACGGACATGAACTACCGTGTTCTCGTGTCAACGTTCTGTGGTGTGGTGTTCTTACTGTCGGTGAAGTGTTGTCTGTTCCTAACTCAGTCAACTTGGATTTCCGATCAGACACAGCATTTCCTAGAAGGCGTTTTATCGGCAAAACTTTTCAGTTGCGATTCTTGCTGTTGCGACACAGTTCTCCCGACACACAGGTCAGTACCCTTTCCTTACAACTATCTCAAGCAGTCATCGATTCCAACGGAACTTGTTTTTGACATGTCGATCAATCACACTGGTCTTCTCCCAACTCCCTGCTTCTCATTCTCTGTGGAGACGTAGAACTAAACCCAGGTCCCCATTCTGAAACCAACCAACAGGAAAACATGTGGTGGTATATCTGTGACACTTTTGAAAGAGTGAAAATAAATCAACACAATATAAACGAACTCATTCAGGAACAACATCGAGCAATGGAAAGAGAAAGGATACTGGTGTCAAAGATAGATTCTCTGTATGGTGAAGTTGACCGTCTTGAAAAGGTCATCAGAAAGGGACAATCTCAGATTTTATGGCGTCGAGGAATCTGAAAATGAAACGGAGGAGGAAAGTACACAGAAAGTGATCGATGTCATCAATGAGAGATGCAGCCCAAATGTCCCCTTTTCAACCGTCGACATACGACACGCACACAGAGTGAAGGCGGGTACAAGACGGAACGAACCCCGCCCAATCCTTGTCACTTTCGCGCACTGGACAGATAAAATGGCTCTTTTAAAATTGCGGAGTGTGCGTGAAAGCTGAGGGGAAGCTGGTTACAGAGTCTCCAACGACCTTACCAGAAAACAGTCGGCACAACTGGCTGACCTCCGACGTCAAGGACAAACAGGTTATTTCTACAACGGGAAACTAGTTGTATCTGGGCCACATAGTTATCAGCAAGCTGTACGCAATCCTACTGAATCACACAACAATAGGCAATCAAAAACGTCTTTCTATTATGATGTCCATCCAAACCAGTCCAACACACACACCAGCAGAAATACTCGTGACAGTCACTCTGTCAACAAAGGGAAGAGAGACTACCACAGACTAAATCAGGACGACCCAGGGCACGGCATAGAGAACTGCTCTCGACGGAACAACGCATTGTATCGTCCCAATGAACCAGACCATATCAACTACTCACCTATATCAGAACGGACCAGTCATTACTCAAGTGACCAAGAAGGTATGATCTCCAGTGCAAAGGACATTTTTCAGCTGGACCAAGTGGACCAGGCATCCTTTACTGAACTCACTGACCGAGCAGAGCAGGTACAGGCCCAGTACAAAGACTCGCACTGTCCTGGTGATCCGGAAGCTCCACCGGACACACTAGAGCAGGCAGAGGACCTGTTCAGCGACTCACCCTATCCTGGTGACCCAGACGTTCCACCTGACACAGCGACCAGTTCTTTTCAGTCGTTGATCACTCTGGATAGGACGGGAAATGGTGAAGAGCTGAACGACCAGAAAATTAACAATTCAGCCAGAAATGAGGCTGGAAACAAGGACAACACTGAGAGCTGTCAACTTCATGTCCAGTGTGAAGTTCACAGGAGCAGGGGTAGTCCAGTACCAACACCAGTCACCCTGGTCTTTGGAACCACTGCAGGGAAACAGGCTGTGCTCGCCGCACTGTCTGATGATGTCATCACCTCAAACGAAACAACTGCACCTGTTTCGGATACACCCACTCTTTCCATGTCCACTGGAAAAGATGTTCGTACATTAACCAGTGAGAAAAATGCTTCAGCAGACAACAGTGACAAAGACCTCGACCCCAAAGTAACCGTTCCTTCTTCTGAGCAACAAATTATCGGAACCTTGAGAGAACGCCCAGCTGGAGAATCCAATCGAAGTCAACCAACATTAACTGAAACAGGAACTTTGGATGTTCTGACCAATCGGGTCATATTCAGAGAGCCAAGACGCCATTTGCAAGAACCACCGCCACTCCAGTGCCGAAGAAGATAGCACCAGGAGAGCTGCTGTACAGCGAGGCAGTGGCAACCTCCAGTCCACTGCTTGGAGGCGCTTCCAGACGCACTCCGACTCGACCCGAAACACCCAAAGAAAACGAGGACTCTAGAAGATCTACATCCCAGCCATCCAGACAGACCAGAGACACTTCTGCTGCACGGAACAAAAATTCAAAACCCACCGTGAATACCATTCGGTCATGGGTAACCAAGCAGCCACGCAATTTCGGACCAAAGAAGGCCCAAACAACCGGTACACGGTTTTCAACCCGAATTAAAGGGACGAACAAAAAAACTGACAATAGGGATTCGGCCAAAGCCCAGGCACGCTTCATACAACTGAAACTCTGACATTCCTTTCTTATAATGTTTGTGGCATCACCTCCAAGTTAAATGATTCCGACTTTATTTTGTATATTAGCAGATTGATTTTGTTTGTCTTCTAGAAACCTTTACTGCAGAAATCTTTACAGTTGATGTTTTAACCAGGTTTACTCAGTACAGCAGTCCAGCAGTTAGGCTTTCTAAAGCAGGCCGCAAATCAGGTGGTGTGACGCTACTTGTTAGGAAAGATCTAGATCAGCAAGTTACAAGAATTGTCTGTGAAACCGAAAACATTGTGTTGTTAAAACTGTCCAAACGTTATTTAAGTCAACATCAGATGTCTTTCTGATTGCTGTTTATGCAGCGCCGCCACAGTCTCCTATATATAATATTTTTCACGTTTTGAAAACGGCATTTCAGCTGTAGAATCATGCATGTTGAATGTATCAGAAAAATTTGGAGACGTTCCGTTCATTATATGCGGTGATCTAAATGCCCGAACTGGAAATGTACAACCCTACCATGTAAACGATGTTCAATATTTTCTAGAAACGCATCAAGATTCCAACTATGTAGAGTCAGCCTCGAGAAGTTCAGAAGACAGAGAACTTAATTATCATGGTAGACTTTTCCTTGAATTGGGTGCACAGTTTAATCTATTCATTGTAAACGGCACAACTAAAGGGGATAGGTCGGGTAAATTCACGTTCATCTCAAATAATGGTTGTAGTGTGATAGATTATTTTGCCATCTCCACATCACTTACGTATGCCATACAAGACATGCTCGTTGATGAAAGAATTGATTCTCAACATATGCCCATTGTTTTAACCTTGAGGTGTAATGGTTATGGAAAGATTGAAAGAAAAGACAGTTTATGTGTGCAAAAAACTTGTTTGGAATCCTGACTACTACGATGTGTTTAAGGACAGTCTAATCGGACCCATTCCATAACTGCTTTGGGGGAAGCCAAACGAATGATAAGTGTAGATGTCAATGTGTCTATTGCTGTGTTCAATGATACTTTGACATTGGCTTCAGAATGTATGTTAAAACAACTAAAATTTGGTGGCTTCCCGAAAAAGCAAGTATGGTTTGACAAAGAATGCAGGACAACAAAAGCGTCCGTAAAAAGTTCCCTAAGAATCTTCAGACATGAGCGATCCATAGCAAATTTAAATGAGTACTTGGAACAGAAGAAATGCTACGATGATTTACTGAAAGCTAAGTCTGATATGTATAAAACTGGTCTTAGAGACAAATTATTGAATGCTACCAACGACTCCAAAGTGTTTTGGACTACTCTTAAAAATGTCAGACATACGCAAAAGAATGCACTGGGGGACATTTCGAAGGAAGACTGGCGAAATCATTTTGCGAATGTTTTGAAGCAACATTACAGCCACAACCATCGATTGTTTGTGAGGAGAATAATAATGTTGAACACCAAGTAATAAATAGCTTGAACTCGGTTATTACCCGCGAAGAAATCATCGATTCAATCAAAAATTTAAAAAGCAATAAGGCCGGTGGTCCAGATGGACTAATTCCTGAGGTATTCATTTATTCGTACACATGGATACTGCCTTATTTAGAAGAATTATTCAACTTTATTTTTACTTCAGGACAGTACCCAGATTCATGGACAGAAGCTATTATTCAACCTCTGTATAAACGTGGAAATCCTCATGATCCCAACAATTACAGAGGGATCTCTCTTTTGAATGTATGTAGTAAACTAAACTATACAGCTATATTTTAAATAAACGCCTGGTAGACTGGATCGAAGATAAAGGAATCATTGGCGAGGAACAAGCCGGATTTAGAAAAGACCATTGCACTATTGATCATGTCTTTACACTTTTTGCTGCTATTCAAAAACATCTAGCGTGTAACAAAAAACTTTACGTCGCTTTCATTGATTTTAGGAAGGCGTTTGATCTTATTTCCCATGCTAAGTTATGGCCTATCATGTTGAAGAACGGAATATCGGGTAAAATGTTAAGTGCTATTCAAAGCATGTACAAGGTGGTAAAAGCGTGTGTTAGATGCGGTAGTGGTGCAGGTCTGACTGATTTCTTTTTCTGTCAGAAAGGCTTAAAACAGGGTGAAAATTACAAGTCCTCTGTTATTCTCAATCATGATAAATGAACTATCACTTGACATAATCCACAACGGTAAACACGGTGTTCAGCTACACCCTGACATCGTTGAACTATTTATTATTCTTTTTTGCAGACGATGTTGCTTTGCTTTCATACACAGTAAAGGGCCTACAACTGCAATTAGATTTACTGAGGAAAAATGCAGATTCTCTTGATCTTTCGGTTAACCTAGAGAAATCCAATATTGTGGTGTTTAGAAATGGGGGCTATATACCTACCTGCCATGAAAAATGGTTTTTACGGTAAATCTGAAATGGAAGTGGTAAACTCGTACAAATATCTAGGCGTATGGCTGACTACTCGTTTAAGATTCTCACTCGCCATGCAAAAACAGACAGCAAAGGCAAAACTAGGTATTGTGGAAAATACTTAAAACGTTATGGAAGTTAGGAGATGTTTCCCCCTACATTTTCTTTAAATGTTTTGATGCCCAGATAAAACCTATCTTACTCTATGGATCTGAAATCTGGGGAATGTTAGAGCAAATGCATATCGAAAAGGCTCATACATTTGCGTTGAAAAAATTATTAAATGTTGCGCCCAGAACACACCAAATGACATGGTGTATGGGGAAACAGGTAGAGTACCAATAAGTATAGACGCAAAAACAAACGCTGTCCGATTTTGGATCCGCCTCACAAGAATGAACAATGAAAGACTGCCCAAGAAAGCTTACAATATGCTTTTAAATCTAGACAGCAATAACAAAACGTGCTGGGTATCAGATATCCGCAAGCTGCTTACGATATACGGTTTTGGTTATGTGTGGCTTAATGGAGGTGTGGAAAATGCGCCTTGGTTCCTAAGACTTTTCAGGAACGTTTAACTGATTGTTGGAAACAAGGATGGTGCAGTAGGCTCCAGGAACATGACAGATATTCCATATACAAAACGTTTTAAATCCGAGTTGTCATTAGAAGCGTATTTCGAGTGTATCAGAAATAAGGCATTAAGGGATATCTTCATACGATTCAGACTTGGTATTACAGATATTACAACTCATAAATTTCCGCTATTACCCAGATCTTTCCATGGACTTACGTTGCCCGTTATGCAACGTTCAGCGGATGATGAATTTCATTTTCTGTTCTACTGTCAGCGTACTGTACAACTGAGAACAAAATATATCCCACGTCACCTGACTCAAAATTCGTCAAAGGAATTATCAATTCTGAATAGCAGGAACTTTATGAATGATATTGCTCGTTTTATTTATCATAGTATGAAATTAAGATTAGGTAGTCAAATTTCGTGAGTTAAATTGCTTTTTTCTCTTATTCTACCTGGGCTGATGGCCATGTATTCAATATCTTTACTGTGTACGTGCATGCCTTCTGTCGGCTGGTTAGCATGTGGGGGAGGGGAGGGGGGGAGTGGGGGAGGAGAGAGAGAGAGAGAGAGAGAGAGAGAGAGAGAGGAGAGAGAGAGAGAGAGATTGTGCGTGTATGTGCGCGCGCATGCTCGCGCATTGGTGTGTGTGTGTGTGTGTGTGTGTGTGTGTGTGTGTGTGTGTGTGTGTGTGTGTGTGTGTGTACGTACGCGCGCCCGCGCGCGTTTTGTAGTTATTCTTTTTGTAAGTGCTTATTGTGTGTCTGTGTCGCTTTCAAATTAACGTTAGAGTCTGCAATGTCCGACACGAATGATGTAACAAATCCATTGTGATATGAGCAAATGCTTACGTCAGTAAACCATCTGAATCTGAATCTGAATCTCTCTCTCTCTCTCTCTCTCTCTCTCTCTCTCTCTCTCACCCCCTCCTTACCCTCTCCCCCCCCTCCCCCCCCCCTCTCCCTTCCTCTATTCTCCACACCCTTCCTCCATACCTACAGATTCGGCGAAGAGGAGTTGCCAGCCAGCCTCTGTTGCACACCCTTCCGTCAAAGTCCCTGCCCATGGCCTTCATCTGCAGGCAGGCACAGTGGACTTCACCGCATATCTGAATCATGCCATGGCATGCCGACACTTGACAGCTTTCAGAAGAGAAACAAGAGATACAATCACTTCTGTCTGAAAAATTTTGTGGCGCAGGTGGAAACAATAACTTCCAATTTGTATTTTTTTTTTCTTTATTTGTGGCGAGGATGATGTATCACAGTGGGATTTATGTTACACGTGTTCATTTTTCTGTAAAGAAATATACAAAATGAAATAGCCATACATTTTTTTTAATTCGAGACCACATCTTCAGGTTAAGTTTTAAATTGAAGATATGTAGCACACATTCTTTAAACGGGTATTTTGATTAAAAAGCAAAGAATTCAGACAGGAGCAAAAGATCAAAAGAAAAGCGATAATTATGGTTGAAACTTCACCTTTGGATTTAAATTTCAGAGAAGATCTGAGAATGAATTACGTTTCATGACATACAGACGCAGTTGTCTTGGGAGTTGCATCGTTTGAGGATTTTTTTTTTCATCTTTTTTTTTTCCCATTAAGGTAAACGTTAGTTTCAAGGTGAGGGGACTGCAGGCAGAACCTGAAACACATTTTTAAAAAGAACTCTTTCAGCGAATTCGCCAACCAACAGGGACAAGCAAATTACTAGACAAAACACGACGCGTTTAGATCTCTTAGGTCTTCTTCAGGCAAGATTACAAAACACGACGCGTTTCAACCTGACAGGTCTTCTCCAGGCAAGATCATCTTGCCTGAAGAAGACCTAAGAGGTTGAAAAGCGTCGTTTTTTGTTTTGTAATTTGTTTGTCCTTGTTGCTTAGCGGACTCGCTTAATAATTCTTTTTAAAAAAATTACTTGAAAGAAAGGTTACACTCTGGTTTGTGGTGGTTTGTAGCCGCGATGACATCGCCTTCGGATAAACTCCCGGTGACGTGTTCTTCCAGCGCGTGGCAGAAAGACATATGGGCAAGTTGCATGTCAGCTCACACTGAACTCAGACAACATCATGACAACGATCTTAATCCTTCCATTCACCTGTCACGTGACCCGTTTGACCGGTCACGTGGACCACATGGCTGCCGATATCTGACGGGGATGGGGAGATAAAGAATCTGCGATTTGTCACAGTCAATCTAACGTCTTGGACCCCTACCTAAGGGTTTTGATTGGCCGAGGTGTTTGTGAATGAGTATTATTTTCTCTGGGAGCTGGTAACAGATACCTAGTAGCTGCTTACCACGCACGCAACGTTTCGAGTCGGTTGAGTAAGCGACTTATGGCGGAATGTGTCTAGGTTTTAAGCTTTTAGGCATTGGGGTTACACACAAAAACATACTATACACACATACGCGCGCGGCCGCGCGTGAGCGCGCGCACACTCACACACACACACACACACACACACACACACACACACACACACACACACACACACACACACACACACACACACACACGCACACACACACACACACACACACATGCACACACACTGCGCGCTTGCGCATGCACACGAATTTGTATGCGTATGCGCGCGCGCGCGTGTGTGTATGTGTGTGTCTCTGCGTCTGTGTATGTGTGTGTGTGTGTGTGTGTGTGTGTGTGTGTGTGTGATTCTGTACTTGAAGAAAAGGGAAGAGGACGAGGGGATGGGGGGGGGGGGGGGGGGGGGGGGGGGGGGGGGGCGATTGGGAGGCGGATTTTAAGCTGGGTATGTATGAATATTTTTGTTTTTCCCCCTGACGTTTTCGTTTACCATCCGTCCTTTCTAATATTAGATTATTTTACTTTCCTTTCTTTATTACCTACCTCTCGAGGTTTTAAAAAAAAATGTGGCTGAGGCATTGTCTGCGTCCATCCGGTCAATTAAAAAGTCTGATTTAGATTCAAAAGTATATACGAGTATTCTTCGCGAGCAATTATTTTACATTTAGCCTGGTACCTGCTCAGCCTGAGTTATAAGCATCAGTCTGTGAGGCCTCGTTGATCCGTTGGTTTATACCCATTAAATACCAAACAAACACAGACACGAACAACTGCGAGAAATTGAAGTTTCTCTACTACAATAACTCCATGGGTTGAGAACTTCTTTCGAATCAAATAAGACATCAAACCGATTCGTCTGAATGGTATCAACTGACCTGTAATATATTTTACAAAGTGTTAGGTAAGCAAAATCACTGGCCTGAAATCAAATGAAAAAAAAAATTTATCCTGCATAATTGAAACGCTGTTATGTCCATGTGGCTGTTGATTTGAACAAATCGTTCGAGAAAATATAATGACGGTGTCTGACTGCATATTATGAACACACACACACACACACACACACACACACACACACACACACACACACACACACACACACACACACACACACACATATACACACACTTACACACACACTTACACGCATACACGCACGCGCACCCACGCACACACACACACATGGTTCATACAGACAAGAATTGACAATCAGTCGGTTTGGATTTCTACGTGCTCCTTACTTTCAAGGCAGCAGAAAGCGGTGTCATTGTCCTGTGACCCATTGTCTCTCTACTATGACACCATTGTCTGTGTTCTGGGACTCCATTGTGTGCTGGGAAACAAGAGATGCCGAATGGTAGGCCGGAGCCTAGGGGTCAGAATCCAGTGCCAAAAATCCCGAGAATGACCCTTCCCCGACACGTCTTCAGGAGGTGCCAGCAGGGTCCTGAAAGTCTGGTGACACGGGCTGACCACGCTTGATGGCAGTCGGTAATCTACCCCATCCGCATGTCATACGTGTCAGCCATGCGCAGCTTCCATACTTCTTCCCGGGGAAAAGGCCTTTTACAGTCGTGTGATTTAGAAATCCACTGTTGGACATGTAGGGAAAAAATCAGACGAGATTAACATAAAAAACTTTTTAAGAGATATCAATATATTCTGAATAGAAAACAAATGGGACGACGACTTGAAAACCCAGGATCGTTTTAGAACGATGGGTTGGACGTCTTCTTAATACCATGAGACCGGATGTTGAGGGGTTCAGGTGAGGTTACAGCTCATGCGGGTTGCTCAGGGGAAGGTCTAGGCCGTGCCTAATACAGGCAAAATGCAGCTCTTCGTGTGCCATTCTCGATGAGGATGAGAGGAGTTAGGGTTACAGGGTTCACCCCCCCCCCGCCCCCCCCCCCCCCCCCCCCCCCCCCCCCACCAATTAGGCGAGGTGTGTTGGAACTGTGGTGACCTGGAGACATGCAGGCTGTAAATTATCTCGTCTCACGACCCACGTCTCACTCACTGGCTCTCTTGACAGAGAGACGCCTCGGCCCAGCCCTCTGTGGGCAATTACCTTCTTAAAGCATACTGACGCACGGATAAAAACCCCCCCAGGGTAGGCATGACAGCCCCTCCCGCCCCCCACCCCCCCGGTTGCATCCTGCCCTGCCGCTTGCTAGCCGGAGAAGCGGTATCGTGTAGCACTGACGTGTGTGTGTCAAGTTCGGGTGGACTTGTGGAAGGACTGCAGGGAGGGAGAAAGGGGTGGGGGGGTGGGGCGGTGGGTTCTGAAGATTAGGCGTTCTGGGTGGCAAAGACCCATGTCGTCATGCTTCGCTGCTGGTGTGGGTGGGATTGGAGCCCTGATGGGGTCGTAGGAATGGACTGCACTCTAGTCCAGTGGAACGTGTGTGGAACGAAAAGCGGACCCCTAAGACGGTTCAGATGCACAGCGTTAGGGAGGGGACAGGGCAGCCAGCAGATGAACATACACTATAGGAGTGAAGCAGGGGAGTGAGAGAGCAGGGAAATCAGGAAATCAGAGAGAGAGAGAGAGAGAGAGAGAGAGGCACACAGAGAGAGAGAGAGAGAGAGAGAGAGAGAGAGAGAGAGAGAGAGACAGACAGACAGACAGACAGACAGACAGAGAGATGGACAGACAGAATGTTCCTTTTTTCTATGTCTTGAAGACGGCTGTGTAAAGACAGACTGGTTAATTTGCATCTCTGCCTCTCTGCACGTTGGGCTTTTAAAAATGGCGCGATTGAATAGCATTCCACAGAAATCGCCATATCCACCATAACAGTAAAATCACTCATTCAAGAAAACACAATCATGCACTTTACTGAAAAAAAGCGACCAGTTTAGGAAGCAGAATTATCTATACACATTCTGTTAGTGTAGGTTCGGAGCATGGTCTAATCTCAGTCTGGAGTCAGTCTGCAGTATTTTTGACAGCTTCAAGTGTCCAATAAATGTTCTTGAGACTCATATATTCCATCACTCAGTTTGAGAAGGAGGTGGTCACTGATACTTTATTTTCATCTCTCTCTCTCTCCCTCTCTCTCTCTCTCTCTCTCTCTGTCTCTCTCTCTACCCTCTCTCTCTCACTCTGTCTCTCTCTGTCTCTCTCTGTGTCTCTGTCTGTCTGTCTGTCTGTCTGTCCGTCTCTCTCTCTCTCTCTCTCTCTCTCTCTCTCTCTCTCTCTCTCTCTCTCTCTCTCTCTCTCTCTCTCTCTCTCACCCCGTCTTTCTCTGTGTAGGGAGAGGTTGACATCAGAAGCTGTTCAGAGAAGAATCTCCCCTCAGACAAGTGTTTCGGCCCCGAACTCCTTATAAGCTACGGCTTATGACTCCTAGACCTGACATGATCAAAATGACCGAAAGTCCGAGAGAAATCTACAGTATATCATGTACTTGAATAAGGGAAGAAAGTGTAATCGGAGAGAGAGAGAGAGAGAGAGAGAGAGGAGAGAGAGAGAGAGAGAGAGAGAGAGAGAGAGAGAGAGAGAGAGAATGCGAATGCGAGTGCGAGTGCGAGTGCGAGTGCGAATCTTCATTCAGATTAAGACCAAGCCTCACACCGAAGGGATTTCATAAGTGCAATCATATGACATTCCTAATACTTAAAAAAAACCCATGAAAATAATAAACTAACGAGGACAAGAAAAAAGCTCATCAAGACATCACTGTTGGATTTCTCGTGTTTGCTTCATAAATGCACATGACTAAATTCAAAAGTGTGTTCTCATTCCTTGTCGGATAGTAAGAAAATCAGCACGAAATTACATGGTTCTGTATAACATTTGGTTGGATAAGTTTGATTCAAAGTCTGGTCACAAATGACAGTCTTAGTGCAATATTGGATGACAGCCTTAGTGTGATAATGGATGACATCCTTAGTGTGGTGATGGATGACAGTCTTAGTGTGATAGTGGATGACAGCCTTAGTGTGGTGATGGATGACAGCTTTAGTGTGGTGATGGATGACATCCTTAGTGTGGTGATGGATGACAGCCTTAGTGTGGTGATGGATGACATCCTTAGTGTGGTGATGGATGACAGTCTTAGTGTGATAGTGGATGACAGCCTTAGTGTGGTGATGGATGACAGCCTTAGTGTGGTGATGGATGACATCCTTAGTGTGGTGATGGATGACAGCCTTAGTGTGGTGATGGATGACAGCCTTAGTGTGGTGATGGATGACAGCCTTAGTGTGGTGATGGATGACATCCTTAGTGTGGTGATGGATGACAGCCTTAGTGTGGTGATGGATGACATCCTTAGTGTGGTGATGGATGACAGTCTTAGTGTGATAGTGGATGACATCCTAGTGTGGTGATGGATGACATCCTTAGTGTGGTGATGGATGACATCCTTAGTGTGGTGATGGATGACAGTCTTAGTGTGATAGTGGATGACAGCCTTAGTGGTGGTGATGGGATGACATCCTTAGTGTGGTGATGGATGACATCCTTAGTGTGGTGATGGATGACAGTCTTAGTGTGATAGTGGATGACATCCTTAGTGTGGTGATGGATGACAGCCTTAGTGTGGTGATGGATGACATCCTTAGTGTGGTGATGGATGACAGCCTTAGTGTGGTGATGGATGACATCCTTAGTGTGGTGATGGATGACAGCCTTAGTGTGGTGATGGATGACATCCTTAGTGTGGTGATGGGTGACAGCCTTAGTGTGGTGATGGATGACAGCCTTAATGTGGTGATGGATGACATCCTTAGTGTGGTGATGGATGACAGCCTTAGTGTGGACATGGATGACAGCCTTTGTGTGTGACTAGGGTTACCAGATGTTGTGTGGACCGGATGGCAGCCTTTGTGTGTGTCTAGGGAG
>JADBJO010014209.1:0-17737 GCA_016801955.1 Conus betulinus | reverse complement strand
GATGCAGGTTAATTGCTGTAGCACACATGCGAGTCTAGGTGCTGTTGAGTTGTGCAAGAGCGGATGTTACGGGTTATGTCCTTTCTTTTCTTTCTTTCTTTCTCTGCGTGCGCAGTAGGCTGATACTCCTGCGGACACTGCCTGTATAGACAGGCAGTGGAGTTTTGTGTGTATGACCGTTTTTTTTTTTGTCCCGCCACTAAGGCAGCCATACTCCATCTTCAGGGAAGGTGCATGCTGTGTGTAATGTGCCATTCATACCAACGGCCAAACTGGCCTTCTCTTGCGAAAGTTGGTGATGGGATTTTACGTGTGTGCAAGATGTTGTGCGTGCGTTCCAGAGAACCTCGGTTTACAGTCTCATTCGAAGGACTGTATGGGAAATGTGAGTCAGAAACAATGTTAAACTCCGTATGTCCAATTTTCACTGGTTTGATTGAGGCCATGAAAACAGCAGACATTCCAGGCTTTGTTCGTCAGTTCACTTGGGCACCGACAAGCAGTTCAGTCTGTATGCAGGTACCTTTTTGTCATTGTGCACGCTTCAGGTAGTTTATTGGTGCAGTGATAACGACAGTGTGTTTAGAGTGCTTCACGTCTCTCAAAAAAGCCATTTGAATAAAGCACACGAAAACTTCATTTCAGCTACACGCACTCACGCCAGAACTTAAAAAGAGAACAGTTGCGGATATACACGTATACCAAGAAGAAAAAATGGAATTGATAGAGCGGGAAAAAAGAAAGAGGAAGGTTTTCAGATGAGCAAGAGAAGAGTACAGTGCTATTATTTTTTTCTCTTTTCTTTCTTTTTTTTTTTTTTTTTTTTTTTAACAAAACCCGGTATGTCGGTGGATGACATTGAAAGAGCGGAGATCGATAGATGAATGCTATGGAAATTCGGAAGCAAAGTGAATCTAGTGCCCAAAGTAGAGACGGGATGGGGTGTGGAGATGAAGAAAGTCACAGAGACAGGATTGGTCGGAATGTGTGAGTGCAGTCACAGCAGTGTTGTTGATAGTACAGTTTATCCCGAGTCAACAGGTAGAGGAGAGACTGCAAGTGGCGAGTGATGCGGTTAGATCTTTTCTTGTTCCAGGACAAGCTGAGGGGCGGAATCTTGTATTCGTTGAAAGCAGTGGATAGATAATGCATGCCAACCTTACAAGAGCCAGTTACAGTACGGGTTCGAGAGAGAATGCGAGAAATGGCAGGGTTTTTTTTTTGTTTTTTTTTTTACATACAGTTGTCGATGGACAAACATTTCTGAATAGAACTGATAGACAAAGTTGGCAGTAGTAGCACTGACACATTTGCGTTATGAATAATGTGCCCTGGGCGTGCCTGCGCCCTATGTGAACACAGCACATGTGTGCAGTCTTCCAAGGGTGGTGCAGGATTGCTCCCAGCTGGTTTGTTCGGCAGTTGAGGACAGTACTTCTCTGGGTCCTACTCGCACCTACAGGTGTATCTTTTTCTTGGTCGCTTCAGGCTGTTTCCATTTGATCTGTGCGTCAGATATCGATCCAGATGGTGTGTTTCATGCAACAGTAGACGTCTCAAGCTTTACGCGTTCATGATCAAGCCCTGTCATTTGGTCTTTCTCCTCTCTTAGTTTTCTGTTTCAGGTGTCTTTACGCTTTAGAAAGAGACCAGCGTTCCTCATCATTTTGAAATCTGCATCTCCTTTGGCTTTGGTCTGATAATGTTATTTTAGTTTTTTTTTTATTTTCTTATACTTTTTTTTTTTATTCGATCAGTCAAAAACAGTCATTTGTGTCTGACGTTGATGGGTGCTGATATCCTCTTCAGTGCTGTAATTATTCTGAGCTCGCACGCACAGCCCCTCTTGCGGTCGGCTAGGCTGTAAATGTCAGGGTATGATTGAGTTCACTTGAACAGACCAACGAAATTGCATGGAGATCCATTCATGTACGGTTGATGAGTCGCCAGCAGTTTCTTGTTGGAGGTGTGGATGGCGTTGGGGATGGTGGTGCTGGTGGGGCAGGAGGGGATTTGGTGGTGGTGGGGGGGGGGGGGGGGGGGGGATGAAGGGTGTGGACGGGAAGTTTCGGGGAAACTGTATCCCAAGCTCTCCTCACGCCTCCTCCTCCCCCCCCCCCCCTCTCTTTCTCTCGTTTTCTCTTTCACTTTCTCTCTGTGCTTGCGTGCGTGCATGTGTGTGTGTGTGTGTGTGTGTGTGTGTGTGTGTGTGTGTGTGTGTGTGTGTGTGTGGATGGGGGGGGGGGGGGGGGGGTGGGGGGGGTGCGTGGGTCTTCCCGTCTGCTTCTGTCTTTGTCTCTGTTTGTCTCTGTCTGTCTGTTTCTCTGTCTGTCTGTCTGTCTGTTTCTCTATCTCCATCCCTTCGTCCACCCCCTCTCTCTCCGCTCCCCCACATTCCTTACTACTCCCCTGGAATGGCTTGTTAATCATTTACATTTGGTCCTGAAGAACGCACCATGTGTTATTTGGGAGATTTTTTTTTCTTTTGCGTACGCAGGCTGATACTCCTGCGGACACTCCCTGTATGGACAGGCAAGTATTAATCCCATCTACCCAACAAAGGGAGTGGAGTTTTGTGTATATGACCGTTTTGTTTTAATCCCGCCATTAAGGCAGCCATACTCCAACTTCGGGGAATATTTTGGGGATGTTCTGTATTCCTTTTAGTAGACGCCTTTCTGTGTGTACATTTATTGAGTTCCGTGAACTTTTGCAGTGGGGGTGATTTGTTGTTACCACTGTCGTTGATTGTTTCAACAGGTTTTGATGGTGTTGTCTTTCCTTTTCAGTGGTGCAGTTCGTATGGAGGGCGGGAGTGGAGGTAAACAAAAAACAAACCCACACACCCCGAGGTATGTTTGACAATAATCACCTTCGAAAATAAGATCCTTTTAGTTTTTCTGTCTAGTTTCTCTTATTTCTCAGTCTCGCTCATCCTCTGTTGTTGTTGTTGTGTTGTTGTTGTTGTTGTTGTTATTTTTCTTCTTCTTCTTCCTTCCCTCTCTTGCCCTCTCTCCTTGTTTTGGTTCTTGTTAGTGTTCTTCATGACGTTTTTCCTCCGCCTCATCTTCCTCTTCTCCTCCCTTCTCCTCCTCCTCCTTTTTCTTCTTCTTGTTCTTGTTCTTGTTCTTGTTCTTGTTCTTCTTCTTCTTCTTCTTCTTCTTCTTCTTCTTCTTCTCTTCTTCTTCTTCTCTTTAATGATGATGATGATGACGATGATGTTGATGACTATGATGATGATGATGATAATGATGACTGTTCTTGTTATTGTTATTACTATTTCTCTTATCATTATCAATATCATAATTTTATGACGTTTCCAACCATAGGTTCCATTTTCACATTCTGTTTTTTGCACTGTTGTTATAGTATTTATTTTGTTGCTGCTGCTGCTGCTGCTGCTGATGTGTGTGTGTGTGTGTGTGTGTGTGTGTGTGTGTGTGTGTGTGTGTGTGTGTGTGTGTGTGTGTATGCCTGCCTGCCCGTGTGTGTGTGTGTGTGTGTGTGTGTGTGTGGTGTGTGTGTGTGTGTGTGTGTGTGTGCGTGCGTGCGTACGTGCATGCGTGCGTGTTTATGTTCTTTTACTCTGTTATTTAGTTATTCCATTGTTTTCATTTTATAATATTACTTTCATTATTATAATCAATGCTTTCATCAGCATCATCATCACCCTCAGCATCATCAGTATCATTATTATCAGCATCATCATTGTTATTAGTACTATTATTGTTATTATTATCATTACTATTATTGTTATTATTATTATTATTATCATTACTACTACTAATGCTATTATTATTATTTCCAGTAGAAGTTGTTCTTGTCGTGGTAGAAGTATAGCATTATGGTTATTAGCGTCTTTAGTACTGTTATTGTTATTAACACTAGCAGAATTAGTTTCAATGGATTTGTTACATCATTCGTGTCGGACATTGCAGACTCTAACGTTAATTTGAAAGCGACACAGACACACAATAAACACTTACAAAAAGAATAACTACAAAAACGCGCGCGGGCGCGCGTACGTACACACACACACACACACACACACACACACACACACACACACACACACACCAATGCGCGAGCATGCGCGCGCACATACACGCACAATCTCTCTCTCTCTCTCTCTCTCTCTCTCTCTCTCTCTCTCTCTCTCTCTCCCCTCCCCCCCCCCCCCCCCCCCCCCCACATGCTAACCAGCCGACAGAAAGGCATGCACGTACACAGTAAAGATATTGAATACATGGCCATCAGCCCAGGTAGAATAAAGAGAAAAAAGCAATTTAACTCACGAAATTTGACTACCTAATCTTAATTTCATACTATGATAAAATAAAACGAGCAATATCATTCATAAAGTTCCTGCTATTCAGAATTGATAATTCCTTTGACGAATTTTGAGTCAGGTGACGTGGGATATATTTTGTTCTCAGTTGTACAGTACGCTGACAGTAGAACAGAAAATGAAATTCATCATCCGGCTGAACGTTGCATAACGGGCAACGTAAGTCCATGGAAAGATCTGGGTAATAGCGGAATTTATGAGTTGTGTAATATCTGTAATACCAAGTCTGAATCGTATGAAGATATCCCTTAATGCCTTATTTCTGATACACTCGAAATACGCTTCTAATGACAACTCGGATTTAAACGTTTTGTATATGGAATATCTGTCATGTTCCTGGAGCCTACTGCACCATCCTTGTTTCCAACAATCAGTTAAACGTTCCTTGAAAAGTCTTAGGAACCAAGGCGCATTTTCCACACCTCCATTAAGCCACACATAACCAAAACCGTATATCGTAAGCAGCTTGCGGATATCTGATACCCAGCACGTTTTGTTATTGCTGTCTAGATTTAAAAGCATATTGTAAGCTTTCTTGGGCAGTCTTTCATTGTTCATTCTTGTGAGGCGGATCCAAAATCGGACAGCGTTTTGTTTTTTGCGTCTATACTTATTGGTACTCTACCTGTTTCCCCATACACCATGTCATTTGGTGTTCTGGGCGCCACATTTAATAATTTTTTCAACGCAAATGTATGAGCCTTTTCGATATGCATTTGCTCTCTAACATTCCCCAGATTTCAGATCCATAGAGTAAGATAGGTTTTATCTGGGCATCAAACAATTTAAAGAAAATGTAGGGGGAAACATCTCCTAACTTCCATAACGTTTTAAGTATTTCCACAATACCTAGTTTTGCCTTTGCTGTCTGTTTTTGCATGGCGAGTGAGAATCTTAAACGAGTAGTCAGCCATACGCCCTAGATATTTGTACGAGTTTACCACTTCCATTTCAGATTTACCCGTAAAACCAACCATTTTTCATGGCGAGGTATATAGCCCCCATTTCTAAACACCACAATATTGGATTTCTCTAGGTTAACCGAAAGATCAAGAGAATCTGCATTTTTCCTCAGTAAATCTAATTGCAGTTGTAGGCCCTTTACTGTGTATGAAAGCAAAGCAACATCGTCTGCAAAAAGAATAAAAATAGTTCAACGATGTCAGGGTGTAGCTGAACACCGTGTTTACCGTTGTGGATTATGTCAAGTGATAGTTCATTTATCATGATTGAGAATAACAGAGGACTTGTAATTTCACCCTGTTTTAAGCCTTTCTGACAGAAAAAGAAATCAGTCAGACCTGCACCACTACCGCATCTAACACACGCTTTTACCACCTTGTACATGCTTTGAATAGCACTTAACATTTTACCCGATATTCCGTTCTTCAACATGATAGGCCATAACTTAGCATGGGAAATAAGATCAAACGCCTTCCTAAAATCAATGAAAGCGACGTAAAGTTTTTTGTTACACGCTAGATGTTTTTGAATAGCAGCAGCAAAAAAAGTGTAAAGACATGATCAATAGTGCAATGGTCCTTTCTAAATCCGGCTTGTTCCTCGCCAATGATTCCTTTATCTTCGATCCAGTCTACCAGCGTTTATTTAAAATATAGCTGTATAGTTTACTACATACATTCAAAAGAGAGATCCCTCTGTAATTGTTGGGATCATGAGGATTTCCACGTTTATACAGAGGTTGAATAATAGCTTCTGTCCATGAATCTGGGTACTGTCCTGAAGTAAAAATAAAGTTGAATAATTCTTCTAAATAAGGCAGTATCCATGTGTACGAATAAATGAATACCTCAGGAATTAGTCCATCTGGACCACCGGCCTTATTGCTTTTTAAATGTTTGATTGAATCGATGATTTCTTCGCGGGTAATAACCGAGTTCAAGCTATTTATTACTTGGTGTTCAACATTTATTATTCTCTCACAAACAATCGATGGTTGTGGCTGTAATGTTGCTTCAAAAACATTCGCAAAATGATTTCGCCAGTCTTCCTTCGAAATGTCCCCCAATGCATTCTTTTGCGTATGTCTGACATTTTTAAGAGTAGTCCAAAACACTTTGGAGTCGTTGGTAGCATTCATAATTTGTCTCTAAGACCAGTTTTATACATATCAGACTTAGCTTTCAGTAAATCATCGTAGCATTTCTTCTGTTCCAAGTACTCATTTAAATTTGCTATGGATCGCTCATGTCTGAAGATTCTTAGGGAACTTTTTACGGACGCTTTTGTTGTCCTGCATTCTTTGTCAAACCATACTTGCTTTTTCGGGAAGCCACCAAATTTTAGTTGTTTTAACATACATTCTGAAGCCAATGTCAAAGTATCATTGAACACAGCAATAGACACATTGACATCTACACTTATCATTCGTTTGGCTTCCCCAAAGCAGTTATGGAATTGGGTCCGATTAGACTGTCCTTAAACACATCGTAGTAGTCAGGATTCCAAACAAGTTTTTGCACACATAAACTGTCTTTCTTTTCAATCTTTCCATAACCATTACACCTCAAGGTTAAAAACATGGGCATATGTTGAGAATCAATTCTTTCATCAACGAGCATGTCTTGTATGGCATACGTAAGTGATGTGGAGATGGCAAAATAATCTATCACACTACAACCATTATTTGAGATGAACGTGAATTTACCCGACCTATCCCCTTTAGTTGTGCCGTTTACAATGAATAGATTAAACTGTGCACCCATTTCAAGGAAAAGTCTACCATGATAATTAAGTTCTCTGTCTTCTGAACTTCTCGAGGCTGACTCTACATAGTTGGAATCTTGATGCGTTTCTAGAAAATATATTTGAACATCGTTTACATGGTAGGGTTGTACATTTCCAGTTCGGGCATTTAGATCACCACATATAATGAACGGAACGTCTCCAAATTTTTCTGATACATTCAACATGCATGATTCTACAGCTGAAATGCCGTTTTCAAAACGTGAAATATTATATATAGGAGACTGTGGCGGCGCTGCATAAACAGCAATCAGAAAGACATCTGATGTTGACTTAAAATAAACGTTTGGACAGTTTTAACAACACAATGTTTTCGGTTTCACAGACAATTCTTGTAACTTGCTGATCTAGATCTTTCCTAACAAGTAGCGTCACACCACCTGATTTGCGGCCTGCTTTAGAAAGCCTAACTGCTGGACTGCTGTACTGAGTAAACCTGGTTAAAACATCAACTGTAAAGATTTCTGCAGTAAAGGTTTCTAGAAGACAAACAAAATCAAATCTGCTAATATACAAAATAAAGTCGGAATCATTTAACTTGGAGGTGATGCCACAAACATTATAAGAAAGGAATGTCAGAGTTTCAGTTGTATGAAGCGTGCCTGGGCTTTGGCCGAATCCCTATTGTCCAGTTTTGTTCGTCCCTTTAATTCGGGTTGAAAACCGTGTACCGGTTGTTTGGGCCTTCTTTGGTCCGAAATTGCGTGGCTGCTTGGTTACCCATGACCGAATGGTATTCACGGTGGGTTTTGAATTTTTGTTCCGTGCAGCAGAAGTGTCTCTGGTCTGTCTGGATGGCTGGGATGTAGATCTTCTAGAGTCCTCGTTTTCTTTGGGTGTTTCGGGTCGAGTCGGAGTGCGTCTGAAGCGCCTCCAAGCAGTGGACTGGAGGTTGCCACTGCCTCGCTGTACAGCAGCTCTCCTGGTGCTATCTTCTTCGGCACTGGAGTGGCGGTGGTTCTTGCAAATGGCGTCTTGGCTCTCTGAATATGACCAGATCGGTCAGAACAATCCAAAGTTCCTGTTTCAGTTAATGTTGGTTGACTTCGATTGGATTCTCCAGCTGGGCGTTCTCTCAAGGTTCCGATAATTTGTTGCTCAGAAGAAGGAACGGTTACTTTGGGGTCGAGGTCTTTGTCACTGTTGTCTGCTGAAGCATTTTTTTCTCACTGGTTAATGTACGAACATCTTTTCCAGTGGACATGGAAAGAGTGGGTGTATCCGAAACAGGTGCAGTTGTTTCGTTTGAGGTGATGACATCATCAGAAAGTGCGGCGAGCACAGCCTGTTTCCCTGCAGTGGTTCCAAAGACCAGGGTGACTGGTGTCGGTACTGGACCATCCCTGCTCCTGTGGACTTCACACTGGACATGAAGGTGACAGCTCTCAGTGTTGTCCTTGTTTCCAGCGTCATTTCTGGCTGAATTGTTAATTTTCTGTCGTTCAGCTCTTCACCATTTCCCGTCCTATCCAGAGTGATCAACGACTGAAAAAAACTGGTCGCTGTGTCAGGTGGAACGTCTGGGGTCACCAGGATAGGGTGAGTCGCTGAACAGGTCCTCTGCCTGCTCTAGTGTGTCCGGTGGAGCTTCCGGATCACCAGGACAGTGCGAGTCTTTGTACTGGGCCTGTACCTGCTCTGCTCGGTCAGCGAGTTCAGTAAAGGATGCCTGGTCCACTTGGTCCGGCTGAAAAATGTCCTTTGCACTGGAGAGATCATACCTTCTTGGTCACTTGAGTAATGACTGGTCCGTTCTGATATAGGTGAGTAGTTGATATGGTCTGGTTCATTGGGACGATACAATGCGTTGTTCCGTCGAGAGCAGTTCTCTATGCCGTGCCCTGGGTCGTCCTGATTTAGTCTGTGGTAGTCTCTCTTCCCTTTGTTGACAGAGTGACTGTCACGAGTATTTCTGCTGGTGTGTGTGTTGACTGGTTTGGATGGACATCATAATAGAAAGACGTTTTTGATTGCCTATTGTTGTGTGATTCAGTAGGATTGCGTACAGCTTGCTGATAACTATGTGGCCCAGATACAACTAGTTTCCCGTTGTAGAAATAACCTGTTTGTCCTTGACGTCGGAGGTCAGCCAGTTGTGCCGACTGTTTTCTGGTAAGGTCGTTGGAGACTCTGTAACCAGCTTCCCTCAAGCTTTCACGCACACTCCGCAATTTTAAAAGAGCCATTTTATCTGTCCAGTGCGCGAAAGTGACAAGGATTGGGCGGGGTTCGTTCCGTCTTGTACCCGCCTTCACTCTGTGTGCGTGTCGTATGTCGACGGTTGAAAAGGGGACATTTGGGCTGCATCTCTCATTGATGACATCGATCACTTTCTGTGTACTTTCCTCCTCCGTTTCATTTTCAGATTCCTCGACGCCATAAAATCTGAGATTGTCCTTTCTGATGACCTTTTCAAGACGGTCAACTTCACCATACAGAGAATCTATCTTTGACACCAGTATCCTTTCTCTTTCCATTGCTCGATGTTGTTCCTGAATGAGAGTTCGTTTATATTGTGTTGATTTATTTTCACTCTTTCAAAAGTGTCACAGATATACCACCACATGTTTTCCTGTTGGTGGTTTCAATGGGGACCTGGGTTTAGTTCTACGTCTCCACAGAGAATGAGAAGCAGGGAGTTGGGAAGACCAGTGTGATTGATCGACATGTCAAAAACAAGTTCCGTCGGAATCGATGACTGCTTGAGATAGTTGTAAGGAAAGGGTACTGACCTGTGTGTCGGGAGAACTGTGTCGCAACAGCAAGAATCGCAACTGAAAAGTTTTGCCGATAAAACGCCTTCTAGGAAATGCTGTGTCTGATCGGAAATCCAGTTGACTGAGTTAGGAACAGACAACACTTTTGGGAGTTTACATGGCCGACAACACTTTTTTCTCTAATAACTTGATCAAAACTGCATGAAAAGATCCAATTTTTTGACGGTGAGCTCCTGCACTAATTGGCATTTTAGCAGCCCCAGGTAGAATAGGATCAGGCCGTGTAGCGTCTCCAGTGCCCCGTGCAGCACGTGCCTGGATACCAGCGTGTTGTGTTCTGCTGACACGTTTTTTCCTCGGCGGAGACTGGCCAGTTTTTGTCCGCACCTCTGTCAGCATGTGTCTGTGTCATCTTGCTTCACAAAGCAGAACGAACAGTCACTGTCATCTGGCGTACACGGTACCTCCCAACACCAGATCGTCCGATTCACAGAGTAATATGTCTGATTCACTGGAACGATCAAGAGCGATTTTTCTGAATAACGTGTTTCTGCTCTTGTCTCTCAAGTGTCTGTGGACAGATTTTTCGGTCAGAGTGGCAACATAACTTTTAACGATACTTGTACTGAAACCTGCCAAGAGGTTTTCATAGACCGACTCGATGTCCGTGTCAGCTGGTGAAGAGAGGACAGCTATCGATGTACTCACATGTTTCAGCACTATAGTTCAGGCGCAAAGTATCATTCTCCGATCTTACTGGATCATCCCAGCTAACCGCATGACTCGAGTGTGTAGCCACTGTGTGTTCCGTTTCTGGGTCATGATCACACAGGTTTTTTCAAGTCTTGCATCGGTCGAAGACGCAGTGTGTTCAAAACAGTACCAGTAGCTTCAACATGTTGTCCACTTGCCTGCCCTCTCTTGCTGCTGCCGGGCTCTCTGCTGTTTACGTCGGATCTGGCTGGGGAGTGTTTTTTTTTTTTTTTTTTTTTTTTTTTTTTTTTCTGTAATACTGAACCTGTGTGATGCGATTCAGGACAGGATCCGCCATGTTTGTTGACATTTGGAAAGTGGCCGGCTTGAGGCGCAAACAACCACAGTGTTTTCACATTCTCCTGCAGTTTTCCAGCTTGTGACATTTATTTTCCGTTAGCAGGGCGTTCAGGGTTGTCCCCACAGCTACTGGCAGTCCAGAAACTGGCATGTTTGCGAGGAAATTCGTCAAATTTATCGCAGAATCAATCAGTGTGTGCGCCCTGTTGCTTCTGCTCACGTCACGTGACCCCCGAGAGAGGAGAGAGAGAGAGAGAGAGAGAGAACTCTGATGGAGATAAGAGAAAGAGAACTCTGAACTCTGAAATTTTTAACTGCAAGGCCACCGTTACCTGTATACAATGGGTACACGTTTGCTGATAATAATAAAATAATAATAATAATAATAATAAAAGAATGAGTACGGGTCATCAACAAAACGAAGTAACTTGTTTTCAAAAACACACAAGCAAACAATTGCAAGGGGAAATACTTCAAGGAAACCAAGACAAACAAATAAAAAATTTCATTTGCGTTTGAAACCAAATCCACAACACATATTCATATATCTAGTTTCCCGTTTCATAAGTTCATGTCTGGTTTTTCAGTGCATAAAAAAAATATACATTACCAAATTTCTAAGGATCAACATGTTTCAGACTTGCATCAAATAAGCTACCAAACAATCGACATTTGGATAGGAATTTTTTTCTCGGCAAACATGAGTTACTTTAGATATTCAAACAAGAAATGAGAATTCGTTTTCAATTTTATTACAAAATTATCAGTTCTTAACTCGCATAATCCCCCAAAGAAATCTCGAAGAGCAGACCCGAATCTATTAATTGTGATAACCGAACAAATGGGTTTTCTGTGTGTGGAATATAGATTTGAATGATCTACACGTTGAAAAATGAATCACTCTGGGAATTTTTTGCATTCCTATCTTGCATATATAAACGCAATATTCGTTTTCTTTAGGTTCCTTTTAAAACATAACTTTCAGTTCCAAACCCTTGACTCCCTTCCATTTATCCAATTCTTTAAGAAAAAACTTCAAAAATAACAAAACCCATTTATATCCGATAACTGAAAACCAAAAATATCACAACTTTTAATGACCATAAATTATGATGACTAAATGACCCGGGGTTAACACTCAAGAATCTTATTCAAAATGAAGTGGGCTTTCTTTGGAAATCTGTCAATTGCTAATTTTGTAGTTAAAAAACCAGTATTTAATGAGAGAGAGAGAGAGTTGAGTGAGGGAGGGGGGGGGGGTTGTGTGTGAGAGAGAAACGAAACGAAACGAAATGATAGTATTTGCTATAAAAGCGGTAAGCAGGCTTCCTTATCAATGAATGACGCAATGAACAATGAGCTCAACAAACAATGAAATAATGCCGCGTCGTGGTAAGTCCGACATGGAAACCATGGCAAACACATGTTTCATTCTCCTCACTGGGGCTGGCATAATTCCCATAGGACCCCCGTTCATTCATGTCCAGTCTCGTCAACACAGCGGCTGTCACCCCATGTAGAACTGGATCAGCCGGGGCAGCGTCTCCACGCCCGTTTGGCACGTATCTTGGATCTTCGGCACGTTGTTTACATGTCAACCCGTTTCACCTTGCTTTTGATGCTCGGTCGTGGTTGTTTAAACGCTCACACGTTTCCCTCTTTCGAAGTCTTGCAAGTTTACACCAAAACAACCACGCCGTCACCAGATGGCAGTTTATCAGAAACCTCGAGGACGAGATCCTCTGACTCGGGGTCAGCAGCTCATATCTGTTGATTTGCCTGCTCCTGTCCTACAAAGCTAAAGGATTTGTTTCTATCCTTGTCCCTCAATCGGCCGTGCACCTATCTATGATATAGCGACAGGCTGGTCCACCACACAGAACTAACCGTCAGGCACGTGGAGTCTGACAGAGAACGGTCTTCGTCCTCGACCGAGATCGTCTTGACTGTCATTAGCACGGGCTCAGTATCTGTGGATTCGCTTACACTTGTGCCCCACGTTTCCTAAAGTGATTTGTTTCTATCCTTGTCCCTCAAAAATGCCGTCCTTGCATCCTATTGCTTAGATCTAGTGAAGATAGCCGACATTAAACTTTCCACCAACACTCTGAAACTATACCAAACAGGAAAACGTGGATCCCGGCACCATCCCTGCGCATTCCACTTCACCGCGGTGCTGTCGTCCCTCGTCCAGCTTACCTCGCGGTCACGCCCCAATCCCGGTTCGGCTGTGTTGTCACACGTACTCCTGTGTGCTTGTTACGTTTCGCGACTGTGTGTCGGTAATAACTGGAAGTCCCAGTGGGAATAGCCGTGTCAACGTCACCATTCACTGCTTTGTTGCAATTTGTCATCTTGTCTGGTGCTGGCAGTTGTGGGTCCCTCTCCTTGAATTCACATTCGAAATTTCATCGAATCTGACTGGGGGTGGTTTCGCACATTCTTCTTAACCCTTGACCACCCGAAGTGTTTGCGATTCAGTTGACAGCGGGCGAGCTGGCAGGGGCTGAGGTACGTAACCCAACTACCCGTGCTGTCCCTGCTGTCTCTTCGACTCCACTCATCTAACCTACTGGTCACTGTTTCCGATCCGTCAGCCAACCGGCTGTCCGTCAGCAGGGTGTTTTTAGGGCGGCTTTCTCCACACTCGCTGCGAATTCCATAACTGGCATGTTGACAATGAAATTAGTGATGTACCACAGATTTCTTTTCAGTGTGCATCCCGGTAAGTTGACTGCTTGCGCTTCACGTCACGTGACGGCCCCAAGAGGAGAGTCAGAGAGAAGAGAGAGAAGAGAACTGAGAGAAGAGAGAGTGAGGGGTTTGTTGTTGTCGTCGGTTGCTGTTGTTTGTCGTCGTTGCTGGTTGTTGTTGTCGTTCCTGTTCCTGTTTCCTGTTAAAGTACTTTTTTTGTTTTTTTGTTTTTCTCCAATCAACGCATGATAATCATTGCCAACAGAAAAAAAAGAAGGGAAGGGGCAAATCATCAATTAAAAAAAGTCTTTGAACATCTCAATTAAAAAATCAAACTCCCAAAATGACACAAGATGAGTGACCTGTTGTTGAATGTAGTTGTTACTGTTGTTGTTGACGATGATGTATGATTATGATGAGTGTTGTGTTGTTACTGTTCTTGTTGTTGTTGTTGTTGTTGATCTTGTTGTTTGTTTGTAAAGGAAGAAGCGCCACTTTCAAATATTATACGGGTATATCACGGACATTTACTGTCAGGTATCTGGAATGCAGTACATTACTCCGAACCTGCCAATTGTTTTTACACATAGATAAAGGACGAATAAGAAGCATAACTTTCCTTTTATACTGTAAGTAACGAAATCTGAAACCAAGACATGAAACAATCTATATTCGTCATAAGATGCCATGCACGGGGCGCGGCTGATACGTAGCTCCATAACTACCATTTTAGTGTTTGTGTGTGTGTGTGTGTGTGGGTGTGTGTGGTGTGTGTGTGGTGTGTGTGTGTGTGTGTGTGCGCGCGTGTGGGTGTTTAGCTTGCTATCTGTGAACATGCTCCATTATTATTAATACAGGGAGCAGAGGTGTACAGGAATCTTGTCTACGTCTACCAATCAATCCCTCAATTACAAATGAGATTAAGGAAATAATTATCGTGGCTATGAAATAACATGAACAGGAACGCACACGCACAAGCACATGCACGCGCGCACGCATGCACACACACACACCACGCACGCGCACGCGCGCGCAGACACCACCACACACACACACACACACACACCACACACATGGGTCACGCATCAACGCACTCACGCACGCACATACGCACGCAACGCACGCACCCCCCCCCCCCCCCACCCCCCCCCCCCCCCCCCCCCCCCCCCCCCCCACACACACACCCCACACCGATATATGGCATATGGCACCTCTCAGAGTCAGCTTCATTCTCAGATTTGTATATGACCTCTAGCACTCGAATTCAAACCTTGGTCGAAGTTCAAACCTGGTCAAAATGGGGGTTAACCAGATGATCCTAAGTGTCCATTCTGTCACGGCAAACAAACAGTGGAACATGTCCTGAGCTGATGCAAAGAAGTGCTAACACAGGGAACGTACCCATGGAGGCACCGCCAAGTACACAAGGAGATCACACGTGCGGTTAGCAATGCTGGAAGAAGCTCCAGCAACAGAGTTCCACACGGCAGGAGACCACGAATCATGGCCTGGAACAGCTTGATATCAGAGATCGAGTATGGCAGTAGAGTTTTACTGGCTGGAACAGATGACTGGAAATGCACAGTATACCTTCCAGACTAGGAGAACCATCCAGAGATCATCAGGTAGAGCAGCGTGAGACCAGACATAATTCTCCAGTCAGGTTCATCAAAACAACTGATTTCTGATTAAACTCGATGTGCCATACGAAAGCAGAATGGATTAAGCGCGCAATTACAGACTGATAAGTATGCCAGTCCAGCTACCACCAGCTTGAGTGAATCTGATTTCAACACCCAGGTTCTCGCCATAGAGGTTTTGGGAGCAGGGAATTTTGTAGACTCATCAGCCTATGATCTCATGAAACAGCTCGGGATTTCAGGTTAGAAGAAGAGGACCTTTCTGGTCTGAAGGCAATGGCAGAGGCAACTGAAAATTGTTCCAGCAGATGCGGTTGAGGAGGAGAAAAGTGAACTTCATAAAGGCTTACATTTTGCGACTTTGAACAGTTGTCCTGTTAGCAGTGGAGTAAGGCATCCATCTAAAAGAAAAAGGCGCGCCTTAAGACGCCCACCCATCCAAAAGTTGCGGGGTTCGAATTTCCGGTAGTGCCGGGAAAATAAAAGTTGGCAGTCATGACCTGGATGCGGCCTGGTCCTCTTAGAGTGTAAGGAGTTCAGGGTCGAAACACTTGTCTGAAGGAGGTTTTCTTCTCTGGAGACCTGCTCTCAAGCTCTCCCTAGAGTTTCGTCATGATTACATGAACAAGAACGCATAAGCAAATCACGCGCGCGCGCGCGCGCGCGCGCGCACACACACACACACACACACCACACTATCCCCATCCCCCTCCCACCTCATCCACCACCACCCTCTCCTCCTCCTGTCTCCGCTACCCACTCCATTCCCAACTCCAGCACCCCCATCCCCCTCTTACCTCCCCAAACTGTCCTTCGCCCAGCACTTGCACGAACCGCAGGTTCTCCCTGGGGAACTCCATGACGGAATAATCGATGCTGAGCAGGAGGTCGGCGTTGGGTACGGCATACACGTTGTTCCCGCTCACCCCTTGCAGACTGGGAATGTTGGAGGCCGTGGCACTACTAACGATATCCGCCGCCGCGTACAGGGCGTCATAGTTGGTGGTAGGGGGCGCGGCTTTGAGGTCTAGGGCGGTGACGCCACTTTCCGCTTCCAGTGCTGGCGCCGCTGGGGGGGCGCGCGGGGGTCTGGGCGGAAGTTTGACCACCAGGGCCGACTTGGTAAGGTCCGGGATGGCGTAGTCTCTGCGTTCTGGGGGACCTCCCGCTTCTGCAGGAATTAAAAATCCGAAGCCAAAGAGAGATATGTCCAATGCAATAATATCAACGACTGATTTAACTATGATACTGCATATGTCCGAGGCACACACCACACACCACACACACACACACACACACACACACACACACACACACACAGATACTCTCTCTCTCTCTCTCTCTCTCTCTCTCTCTCTCTGTCATAAGTCCCCATGTATGACGTGGAGGGGGTGAGAGCGACAGGATGAAGGGAGGAGTGGAGGCACGATGTGGAGAGAAGACGGGACAGATATGACAGGGAGGGGAGGTAGAGGGGGATGGACGGGGGCGGTGCCAGAGGACGGGGTCAGTGGGGCGAGTGGTAGGTCCCCAGCTTAAAGCGGACTTCCCAATCTGATGTTGTGTGTGTGTGTGTGTGTGTGTGTGTGGTGTGTGTGTGTGTGTGTGTGTGTGTGTGTGTGTGTGTGTGTGCGCGCGCCGCGTGCGTGCGTGCGTGTGTGTGCGTGCGTGCGTACGCGTGTGTGTGTGGTGTGTGTGTGTGTGTGTGTGTGTGTGTGTGTGTGTGTGTATGCATGAGTGCGTGCGCGCGCGCGGCACGTGTGTGTGTGTTATCGGGAAGAAAAGTATATTTTATTTTGTTGAGAAATATCTAAAGCTTCCCTACTAGCTCTGTATATTTTGCTTCCCCAGTCCTACTCTATGTCTTCTTCCATTCCCTTTCTATGTTTTTTTCCTATTCCAGTTATATCTTCCCTATTCATTCTCTGTATCTTCCCATTCCCTCTATATCTTTTCAGTTCACTCTAACTCTTCCCCTTTCACTCGGTATACCTTTTCCATCCCTCTTATATACGACGTATCTTCCCTTTTACTCTATTATGTTTCCCTTTTATTCTATTATCTTTCCAATTTCACTCCATGTCCATCCCATTCGTCTCCCATTTCCCTTTCACCCTGTATATCTCCCATTCATTCGCCACATTTACCCCATTCTCTGTATCACAAGAGGTATCTTTCCCATTCCGTCCCGTTCTAGATCTTCCCCTCCCCACTCACTCGCTCTCTCTTATCCAATCCTCAATTACACGATGCCTCTTTCGCACTCACACTTTAAAATCTGCCCTATGCCTCTGTATCTCCCCTATTTCATCTCTGTGTATTCCCCCCCCTATCAAAATAATCTTCCCCATTCCCTCTTTACTCTTCCCTGCGCACTCTATATCTCTCCATTCCCTATGCATGCTCCCCATTCTCTATCTATATCTTCGCGCCTTGTCCCTACTGTATCTTTCCGCATCTTCATCTCATGTTCACTCGTCTGTATCTTCCTGATTCCCTCTCGACATCTTCCTGATTCC